>VZUH01004002.1:3668-43786 GCA_013401175.1 Xiphorhynchus elegans | reverse complement strand
TGCTGTGTTCCATCCAGTGACATGTTATTCCAACAGCATGGAAATGCTTCATGGCATTGTAGTCCATCAGTAGGGAAGTTTCCAGTGGCCCTGATCATGGAACAGAGAAATTTAAAGTCTGGGCTGTCGCTTTTATCCTCTTTGAATTCTTGGCAAGTTACTTAGCGGAGAGGTTTGGGTTTTTTTGGTTTGGTTTTGTTTTGTTTTTTTCTGTTTTTCTTATATTTCATCATGTGAGACACTTGCCTACTGCTGAAAAGATCCCCCTCCTGCTACTGAATGCCAGCAGAGAACAGTCATGGTGACCCCAGTTCTCAACTTGGTGCCCACTTTGTTGAGGCCAAGCACATCTGAGAGCCTTTTCAGCTCTGTTCCTCTTTGCTGCAGGTCGGGCTGTGGTCACATCATTCCTCCACCCCACTGAGCATGGCTTGGCTCCTAGGGAGAAGTCAAGCTTCAGGCTTCTGTAAGCCAGAAACAATCAGGATGATCATTACAGCATCCAGTGAAGAAAGGAGCTGGGGCAGCATCTCCAGCATCAGACACATACTTTTATACTTTGCTTCAATTTCCCACCTGTGATGTTCTTGAGTCAACACTAAAATAAGAGCTGCAGGGAGCAGAGGACTCTCAGGCCTCAAAAAATCAGAAGATGAAAAAAAAGTTTCCTTCCTTCATACCCCTCCAGGTCCTGTGCCAGAAAACCTGACAGGAGGAGCTGATGATACAGGATTGGGGTGAAACACTAAGAGGCTGAGAAATGAGAGGGTTTACTATGGAATGTGGTACAGCAGCCAAGCTCTATGGCATTGGTTCAGAAGAGCAATTACAAACATTCCTAACTGCATCCCTTCTCAGGAAACAACTTAATAAGGTACTTCTCCTTGAAAATATACTGTGTGCTGGGATGTACATTTCCTGAATTGGAGACTGCATTTGGAGATAAGATCCATGTGGAATGGGTCTCTCACAAGGTCTGGAGAACAAAAAGATCTTTTGGAAAGTTAAAAATAAAATAAAATTAGTCAACATTCTTATACTGCTGGCAGAGCAACATTAGAATTGTGACAGGTAACCTGTGCAAATGCTTCTCCAATACAGCGTTCACGAGACTGTCAAGCACAAACTCTCTGGTGTGAGCTGAGCTCTGGGCTGTGCAGGCAGGTACTGCACAAGGTGGACAAACCTTTCTGACTGCATTACCCCCTTACTCTGAGTCCTGTTTCAATCAGAAGCAGAAGCCAATGTGTGTTAATGGCTGAGAGCAGCCCCCAAAACAGCCTCCAAAACCCACATCACAAGTGAGGCTGTGGAATCACACCAAGACCCATTTCTCAGTCAAAACCAGGGGGAAGTGCCCATCAAACTGTGCTGCAAAAACATCACTCAACCAGTTTTGAGCCTCTTTACCACAGAATTGGAGAATGGCTTGAGTTGGAAAGTACCTGAAAGCTCATGTCATTCCACCCCGTGCCATGGGCAGGGACGCCTTCCAGCAGCCCAGGTTGCTCCAAGCCCCATCCAACCTGGCCTTGGACAGTCCTAGGGATCCAGGGGCAGCCACAGCTTCTCTGGGGAAACCTGTGACAGGGCCTACCCACCCTCACAGGCAATAATTTCTTCCCAATATCCCATCTAACCCTACCCTCTGGCAGTGTGAAGCCATTTCCCCTGTCCTGTCCCTCCAGGCCCTTGTCAATGGTCTCTCTCCATCTTTCTTGCAGGCTCCCTTCAGGCACCTTTATAGCTGATCCATATAGAAATTCACTCTGCCTGGTACATCCTGCAGCTCCACTATGACATATTTTACTGTGACCATGTCTGTAAAGGACATGATAGCTCCCAGACATTTTCATAAAATTCCAAAAATTCCGAGAAGCTGCAAATCAATCATTGCAATACCACCTGAGGGCTCACTACCCCATATTTCCATGGGAGACTAGGATTTTTGACATTCCCTGGGATACCAACACTATTTCTGCCTGTCCTGTGTATGGGCATATTTCATCACAAACTTTCACACAGACACTGCATTGAGAAGTAAAGAGGCACCCAGAGAGAGCTTCCCCTGCACCAAGGACTTGAGAGGAACAGTGAGAAAAGCAAGGGGAATGAGGAGACACATGGTACCCCACAAACAGCAGGTCTTCACCGAATCATCAAGGCTGGAAGAGACCTTCAAGATCATCGAGTCCAACCATCATCCCAGCACCACCATAATCATCCCTAAACCACATCCCCAAGTGCCATATCCAGAAACCTCTTGAACACTTCAGAGACAATGACTCCATCACCTTCCTGGGCAACTTATTCCAATACCTGAGCACTCTTTCAGTAGAAAACAATTTTAGATATCCTTTGCTTAAGTTATGATAGCTGTTTTCATTTTTCTCTACATTCTTATATTAAGTTTTTTTCAACTGCTTATCTTCAGTGTTTTCAGATTTCAGTCTCAGAGTCACTACATACCACGTTCCAATTTTTTTGTCACTCCACTGCATTCTCAGATAAAAACCTCAGAGGTAAGGCCTGATGCTATAAGAGTAATGACAACTAATTCAGGTAGAGGCTGGGTGGGATCTGCTGTGCTGGTCAGGTCTCTGGTGGCACTGGCCACCTCTGAGATAGGCTCAGCAGCTTGTTCTGCCTCTTTGATTTTATTCCTGCTTTCAAATAGACAGTCTCTCTCCTTTATCCAGCAAATCTTCTACCATTTCCAGTGTCAGCAGAAGCACAGAGAATTCATCATGAGAAATAACACAACCATGCTTAGATCAGTTATCAGCAAACCCCTACAGAAAATAAGGGTGTGAAACAATAAAGGAACAGGCCTTTAAGGGGTCTAAGGACCTCGGTCTCACCAAAAAAAATGAGAATAAGGAATCCAGGCACTTTTGAAAGGCCTTTGACCACCATTTTCAGCTGCATAAAGGAAAACATCTTGTAGTAGTAGCTTATTTACAGCACTGCAACTAAACACACCATAACCCAGTGTCCCCTGGTGACTGGACTTTTGGGGAAAAGCTGATGCTGCTCCTTCAAATATAAACATTGTTCCTCCCTTGAATATAATGTGTATACAAAAACCAGGATCAGGACTGAATAGGCAGAATACACAGGAAAGCCATTCAAGAATTTGCAGAGACTACTGCTGTCAGTAGGGGTGGGGTGGGTTTACCTCTGCCCAAGAATCTGTTTTGTAGTTCAAGAAAAAGAGAAAAAAACCCACAAAAAGTTGTGAACAACGGTAGTTCAGAGAACAGAAAGAGGCAATGAAAGAAGGTTCAGCTAAAAATCCACAACCCTTGAAAAAAATGTAAAAGTTTCATCAGAGTGAGTGCATGTTCATGAAATCCAGAAGAGAAAAAGGAAACAAGCAGGAATAAACATGCAATTTATGGTGGGCTTTTGCTTCTAAGTGCAAAAGAGAACGTCCAAGATGTTTTCTGCTCTGAGACATCTTGAGAATGAGCAACAAAAAGAAAGAAAACGAAAGCCAGAATGAGAAAGAAGGCTGCCCTCAGCCTGCAAACTGAGCAGCACAGGAGACGGATGTGGGGTGGGCATGAAGTCAAACCGAAGCACAATAATGAGACAGGATTTTTGTCTGGATATAAACACTGAAGGAAAAAGTGGAGGAAAAGAAAAGGAAAAAAAAAAAGGAATTTTACAGAACAGTTAGACAATGACTGAGCTGAGGCATCTCCCTGTACAAGAAATGTAAAAGCCCTGATTTCCTTTTATATATTTATGAAACAAGCTACAGAAAAGCTAACCAGGAAAATCCCAGTGTTGCATATGGGAATATTCACAGGGCTCCTGTTAGCTGCATGTTTCCCCACATTCTTCAGGGGAATGAACACATTTCCTGTTGAGAAAGACGAAACCAGGACAGTTCATTTATCTGAAGGAGTTGCACCCATCTTATCACAGTATCTGAGCAGATCAAAGCCTCCAGACACTACTAGTACTTGCCACCAAAACTGAGGAATGTCTGAAGAAACTCCTCACCCCCATATGTAAATTAAACAGTAAAAATAGCCCAGGCATCACTGCCTTTAGCAGTGCATTGCTGCAGTGCTGACACAGTGGCAATGAATTGGGGGCAGTTTGACCATATGAAGACGATAATATACTACATAGTCAAGTCTGAGTCTGTACCTCCTGCTTAAACCCTTGTGACATATTGTGCTAAAAACTATGTGGTAATGCTTAACTGGGGTTTGCAATCTCTTCTAATGGACTTCATCTTGCTTGACAACTTTCAGCTGGAAGGGATTCCACAGCATTTATTTTCCACATACAAGTCTGATGTATATATATATAAATGCTTTCAAAACTGTCTTAGATTTTCAAGCAGTCCTAGGAGTGTCAGAGTAAATTTTTAGAATGAAATACAGATTTCTCAATCATGTGAGCATGCTGACTTTAAGAGCATCTCCAAAAAAATTCTCTAAGTAAACTGCAATTTAAATAAAACCCAAAAATGCCCAGAGGCTCACCCCCAGTTTGTTCAATTAGCTGAGTGTTTGAGAGATTAAAGCAGTTATGAGCATTATAAAATACTCAAAATGAACCACAAGCTGGGAGGTTTGACTATGTGGAATATATCTGGAAGGTACACTCTGACTCCTACTATTTAAAGTATTACTTTAACTAACTAGGAATAGCAATAGTTAATTAACTTCTGATTCTTTGAAATCTGCAAACCCAGAGATTACACCTGCAAAGTGCATCTTCTCCTCCCAGGGCAGTGAAGAGAGAGTCCCAGAAGACAAGTAAATTTGAAGTAATTGTACATAATAAATGGAAAAATCCTGTGACTTTTGGACAGCAGGTGGGTTTATGAAGAGGATCTCATAACTCCACCAGAAGCCAATTGAGAGATTGCAAGTGCCATAATCTGCTGTAACATTCCTTCTTTAATTCCTGAGCGCTGAAATTCCAACCAGGGAATGAGATGGAGGTATGCCTTTATGTGTTTTAAATCGCCATTTGATTAAAAGTAAGCAGCTGCATCATCTGAAACAATACAGTGCTCATGCTGGGAAGTCACAAATGTAAACTGCACTTTATTAAACAAGTTAGGAGCTGTTAAAATGCAGAAAGCTGCTGGCACACCTTTTAGAGAAGATACTAAAATATGCATCATGTGGGCACCTTAAATGAGTCATTTTAAAAAAAATATTTATTTTTCAATCATTCCATAAACAAGAATAAATAAAAAAAAAAATCCAGTCTTTCACCCCACTGAGATAAAGTAAATGCAAATGCTCTGTTCAAAGTTAATTTGCTCTGAAATACTTAAATCTTGGAAAATAATTTTGAATGACAGAACTTTTGCAAAACTTATATAGTTTTCTATATCCATCATATTTCTTTACATCTGTAGCTTCTGAAGCATAAAAACATTTTAATATGTTAGTACAACTACATGCAAATGCTAGAAGATGTATTATCCCTCATATAAAATCAGGCTAATATTTGTCCTTATTCTTCTGCAGAAATAAAGAGCAGAGACATGAGTAAAGGTGAAATGTAAATGGTATAAATGTGACCGGTGACAAAAAGGAAAGCTGTGATCTGATGCAATGGGAAGGCTTTGTGGAGGCTGTTCTGGCTGTGTCCGTGTGTCCTGCAGTAGCTGAGGACCAAAACACCAACTAATCTGCCACAGAATCCCAGAGCATGCTGAGCTGGAAGGGACCCATCAGGACCATCAAATCCAACCCTTGGCCCTGCCCAGGGCCATCCCCAAGAGTCACCCCCTGTGCCCCAGAGCATCATCCAAACCCTCCTGGAGCTCTGGCAGCCTTGGGGCTGTGCCCACTGCCCTGGGGAGCCTGGGCAGTGCCCACCACCCTCTGGGGGAAGAAACTTTGAAGCAAATTTCGTAGCCCTGCTTGTTCTCATTGACCTGGATTAACATTGAACATTGATCCAAAACACGGATTATAGTGAATGTCCCTTGGAGCAGGTACTGGTGGCACAAGAGGTCGGGGTGCAGCTCAGTTCCCCCATGCTGTGCCAGAGCTGTTCCTGCTGCTCTGTCTGCTTCAGCACATTGCACTGGGATGAGCTGCTTGGCTTCCACAGAGCACTGAAGTGGCACCAAGGTTTTGGATGGCACCACTGTAGTCCTTAGAGAGGTGAACATGCCCCCTTGGATGTCCTCAAGAGCACCCTGGCTGCTGTGCTGCCCTGTCCCAGAAGCGGCTGAGGGCGTTTGGGGTGTCCAGCTGGAGAAGATGGGGGGAGACCTCATTACAGGGACAACTTCCTCGGGAGGGGAGAGGAGGGGCAGGCACTGATCTCTGCTCTGTGGGGACAGGGACAGGACCCAGGGAAGGGCTGGAGCTGTGTCAGGGCAGGGTCAGGTTGGATCTCAGCAGAAGGCTCTTCCCCCAGAGGGTGGTGGGCACTGCCCAGGCTCCCCAGGGCAGTGGGCACAGCCCCAAGGCTGCCAGAGCTCCAGGAGGGTTTGGATGATGCTCTGGGGCACAAGGGGTGACTCTTGGGGATGGGCCTGGGCAGGGCTGAGGGTTGGACTCCATGATCTGGGTGGGTCCCTTCCAGCTCAGCATATCCTGGGATTCTGTGGTTCTGTGCTCAGCAGGACTGATGGCCACTGACCTACCGAAAGCAATCAGCAGGGCTGGACCTGGTACAGTCAGAGCTCTGAAACACTGAGAGCCTTGGACTTTTTGTTTGCTTAATAAGAGCAGACAGTGACTGGCAGAGGAAATCGGGCTAATCCTGCTGATATCTCTCTCAGGACAGTGTCACCTGCATGTCAATGAGCTGCAAAGAGTGGTGGCTCTCCCGGCCAGCCTCAGGATGGGGCCTGTCTGCTCCGTCTCTGGAGGCACAGACAGGTTTTCTGCTTTCCTCCTTATGCTAATTAAAGCCTGCACGCTCTGCTGACCAGATCCTGCTGGAATACAAATCCTGCCTACATGCCCTCCATCAGTCCCTGCCTGCTTTCTTTCTCTCCCTTTTTTGCTCTATCCCCAGTCACAAGATGCTTCAGGCAAAAGGCAAGAGCATTGTAATAAAATGACATCTCCAAACAGGGAGCCTATTTTTTCCCCCCAAAGCCCCTGGTTATCTCAGTTTCATTACATGTCTCAGGAGGGGGCATCACTCCCTGACAACTAACATCTGGCCCAGGAGACCTCCTAATTTAAACCAACAAACTAATTATTGTCACCTACTCTTTCCTGTAGCTTTTATCTTTATTTATTTTTTCCTGAAAAAATATATCAGCATATTTTTCATTTGAACTACTAATGCTCTGGGGTTTTTCGCCATTAAGTATGCTTAACTTTCTTCTAAGGGGAGGAAATTTATATTTTATCAATCAGTTCCAATTATCTTCTGTATTTCACTTTGTGGTGTGGAATTATGAGTTGGAAGAATGTCTTGATTAAAGACCTTACAAACATTTGGCTATCACAACCACTAATCTTCTGCCCACATGACAAGCTGGAAGGAACACTGAATTGACATTATGGGAGATGTTGTTTATTATGATTTCTTTTTAAAGTTGGAACTATCAGCCTCTGTTAGACTACTGATATAAGGAATAAGGAGCTAGAGGCATTTATATAAAAGTGATTTTGTTAATTTTTATTTTTATTTCTTTTTCTGTCAGCATGTTGTGAGAGATACTAGAGGCCAGTTTAGTGCCTTTCTTGATCAGGGAAGAGCCACCGGGGTTTTATTCTAATGGAACAAACACTACATTCATGACTTTGACATGAGAATTTTCCATGCCTCTTTGGCAACTTATTTACCAAAAGTTGCCCTTCAGCTTTCCTACCTTTAAAATGAGAGTCACAGTGCTAAACTCACTGGGTGCAGGGTTATTCAGTTCTTTCAAAATTGAACATTTCTAGAAAAACTGAGCATTTTTATTACTGCTTTTGTCAAATTCCATTGGAACACACAATAAATATTGAAAAAAATTGATCATAGTCCTGTCTGAGAGGATGATTTTTTTCAGTTTTGGTGAGAAACAGATCAATGTAACCAGGATGAAAGAGTAGGAAGTGAAATCACAGCTCATTTTAAATTAATAGAAGTTTTTTCCTTGATATCCATGATGTCAGGATTTTATTTTTGATCCTGTATAAAGCTACAATTCCAAGCCAATCCAATTTCTAGGATCTCATGGAGACAACAGCAGCTTATGCTGTTTGGTTGTTGGGTACATGTTGTCTACCAAGAAATTCTCCAAAATAATTTAGCAGCTTGAGAGGCTCTTTCCTCAGGAATCATCCATCCAGCCCACAAAACACCAGATGGACACAGCTCTGGATTATCCCAAGAAAATACTTTAACCAAAACGAAAAAACAGTTTTTTCAAGGAAAGGAAAAATGGAAAAAAAAACAACTTCCTCAAGATAAATGAATAACAAAACAAAAAAACAACCCCAACATCAAATTTGCCTTTTAATATAAGGCAAACCATAAAAATGAGTTTTGCAGGGAAGAGGAAAATAAAGCATTGATGTCATCTGACAAAGATGGGCTGGTTAGTAAAAGCACAGGGAGAAGAGAACTAAACACTGGGTTTCTAAACTTGGAGGAAAAAGAAAAGTGAGGCCAGTCTAATCTTTTTTGTTCCTGACTATTGTCACTTGGACACCTCCTGATGGACCCCACAGCCAGGGATTTGCATGGAGCAGTTCAGGGGATGAGGAGGGGATGCCAGGCAGTCACCACCAGGGTTCATTAGTGTTCATTTAGTTATTTATTATCACATACCGAAGTTCCTGCCCTTTGATGTAGCCCAGCGCTGCTTCTGTAAGCAGATGCTTAGAGGGAGACAGAGCTAGTAAATACAAGCTCAGTGAAGGCTGATAAAATGTTACAGACTTGTATTTTCCTGCACACTCTGATTCCAGAACACAAGGCAGGCTGCTTTCCCCTGCTTTTATAACTGAGAACACGACATTTTCACTAGAAGAAGATGATGCTTCTAAAGCTAATTTTTCATCTAGATATGTTGTTCTGTATCAAAGTAAATAACTAAAAAAATGACTTTTGTTTACCTTCATCTTTTCACTACAGGAACAATAAGAGATCCATGACTAAACCCTCTCTGTTTTAGAACCCTGGAGTTTATTGAAAGAGAGTGAGTTCCTTGATTGAGCTTTGCAGGAGAGCAATAAGGGGCTCGTTTCAGTGTAAACTGGATATAGAAGTCTTTATAACTATTAATATTATTCTTCTTTATGAAGAGCAATTTTATCACCACATACTTATTCTAGTATCAGGAGACATTACGTCAGGTGATTCTACATTGCTCAGTTAGGCTGGTGTGGTTCCCCTGTGCAGTTTGTGCAGGACTGTCCCCACCGCAGCCTGGCCCTCAGTCCCTGTTCCTGCATCCCTTCAGCACAGCAAAGGAGGCGGGGCCGGGGGGGAGGAGGAATTTTTGGCAGAACGCTCCATCAATCACTGGGGCCAGGCTGAGGGGGTGGTTTACAGCAAAATGAGTTTTGGATACGATGGGGGAGATAAAGAATGTTATTTTAGGCCCAGGAACCTCAGCTGGGGAGAATTCACCAGGAATCAGGCGTTGCCCACATGGACGCCAGATGACAGTAATTTAGCCAAGGCTCTCAGACTCCCTGGCACTCCCACTTAGCGCCACTGGCTGGAATGCTGGTTAATACCAGGTAACACAAGGGTGGGCAATGCCCCTGCCTTTTGCTGTATCCCCCCCTTTTAGGCTCATTGTAGGCAGTGGATTTTAGCCTGGGAAGACCTAAGAGTTAAAGTGGCATTTTTTTTACTTGTTATAACCTGGTAGTGAGGAACTTCACGGCTCTGAGCACTTCAGGGACCAAGCAAGTTTCTGCTCCGACATGCACTTCAAGTACCTTCTTTTTCTACCACTTAATTATGTAGTGACAAGGGCACAACCCTCCTGATCATCCTTCCAGCGTCGTGGAGACCTCGGATGCCAGGACAAGCAGCTCTGCGCTCCTCCAGGGAGCGATCCAGCACACCCGTGCACACTCAGAATACCAATTCTGCTGGGTCTGATTTCTGCACACCCCAGGGACTACTCGGGACCAGGGAACAAAATTTCCCTCATGTGCATTTGAAGTCTAAGTTGAACTGAAAGGCAGAGTGAAAAAAGACATAATGCAGTTGTTTACTTAATATGTTTGAGTGCAGGAAGTTACTTTATCACGTCCTAGAGGGTGACATTGAATTCCCCTGAGCTCCCAGCACGTGTTTGCCTTGCCTTTGGTCTGTGTGATTTGGATATAAGCTACTTGTCATTTGTAACACACCCAGTAATCTGGCACACACCAAAATGATCTTTGACAGACATTTCTTTTCCTCATGGGATTTGCTTTTAGCTCCTAACAGCATGACCTTGATGCAGTTTCAACAAAGAAATTTAAAGTACTTAATGGCATAAGTTTAAATGGATCATTGCTGTAATTATTACTATAGAACAATTAAGCATCTAATGCCACTTCTTTTAGAAGAAATATTGTAACAGTGCTGTTGGAAACAGCTCTGAAATACAGGTTATTTTATGCATCTAATTTAATATAAAGGGACAGATGACAAGAATAGTATTTAAAAGGATTAAAATTAGAAAATAAATTAGAAAATCTATCCAATCAGAGGATGTGCACTGACAATTAAGAGAGGACACTAAAGAAATTCGATAGGGTCTGGGTTGCAGCTTATCTTCACTTAAAGGTGCACAGATACTGGAGTTATGAGAATTTCTATGACCCAGAGAGAGGCAGAAATAACTGTTTAATATTCAAATAATCCCATTTCCCCTTTTCCTGTCATTTCCTGGGATCAGACTCTGCAAGGTGCTTAGCAGCAACAATTTTGGATGACACATACTCCCCATTTTCAAGCCTTATTAAATAGTTCTGAATAGAAAACACAACAATTAATTATTCAGTGGAAATGGTTATCAGGATATATAGCCCTAAAGCTCCATTAAGTGACACCCTTATTTTGCATATGCTTTAAAAGGAAGTGAGAAACACTAGCTGGCATTTGGGAGGAGTAGTGTTACTTCCAGATTTATGTATACTGGGCAGGACAGAGACCACAGGAAAATGAAAAGAGAAGGCAATAGCAAGAAAAGGAGGGAAAAAATCCACAACACGGAAAGCTTTACTTTTTTCTGTGGGTCCTCAATTACCACACTTTGAGTTCATCATTATGAGCTGTAGGAGTCTATACAATTCATATCACATACCATGTCATACTTCTTTTAGAATAAAGTTATATAATTGAGAACCATGAAGAGGAAGAGAAGCAGCAAATTAAGATATTGATTATTAAGGTTCTAATGTTTCTCTACATGGTGTAAGATGTTTTAAAAAATATATATTTATTTATATTTACATATTTACATTTGGGCATGGCAATATAAGGTGCAAGGCTGTTAGAGAGTGTCCAAAGGAGGGACACGGAGATGGGGAAGGGCCTGGAGGGGCCATATGAGGAGCAGCTGAGGGCATTTGGCTTGTTCAGCTGGAGAAGAAGGGACTGAGGTCAGACCTCAGCAGGGTCTGCAGCTCCTCCAGAGAGGCAGGCACTGATCTCTGCCCTGTGGGGACCAGAGACAGCACCCAGAGAATGCCTGGAGTTGTGTCAGGGCAGGGTCAGGTTGGATCTCAGCAAAAGGCTCTTCCCCCAGAGGGTGGTGGGCACTGCCCAGGCTCCCCAGGGCAGTGGGCACAGCCCCAAGGCTGCCAGAGCTCCAGGAGGGTTTGGATGATGCTCTGGGGCACAGGGGGTGACTCTTGGGGATGGTCCTGAGCAGGGCCATGGGTTGGACTTGCTTGATCCTAGTGGGTCCCTTCGAGCTCTGCACTTTCTGTGATTCTGTGAAATATTTAAGAACAACCACCACAGGACAGCATTCACTCAGTGAACACTCAGGGAACGCCTCTGCTCTCAAGAAGCACCCACACAGTACAAATCTCTGCAAGTGGGATCCTCCTCTGCTCTCCCTTCAGGGGACTCTGCCCTTTTGGAAGCACAGCACCACGTCCCACTAAAAGGAGCAGACTGATCTGTGCTCAGCATCCCATGGCATCTTCAATCAATCTCCCCTCATTCTCTAAGAAGCCTCTAAAAATAACCTCTTGAGACTGACACATGGGGAAATTATTTTGATCTGCAGCTGATCTGGAAAAATCAGAGCTTGAAATTGTGTCATTTGGGAGATTAAGGCTATTTAGGTATTTGGTTTCACTAGCATAAAGGTGCCTGAAAATGAAAGGTGGGAAGAGGATTGAAAAATCCGTCTGGTCCTATGGATCCAGAAAAGCATGAGAAAGTGATTTGTTTAAATTTTCCTGTTTTGAAGGTTTCATCTTAAGGAATTTTTACAGTTCTTTTGATTCCTGCTTCCCTGGTCACAATCACAAATGACAATTTGACGTGGACAGTGGCAGGAGTCTGTACACATAAATAATCTGATAATCTCTGGTAGGTACACCTGAACTCCTCTAAACTGTCCTGGTCTGTCTCTGCTTTTTTTTCCTTCTCTCTCCCCAGCTTTTTCTCCCTCTTTGAAATTCTGAGAGCTGTAATCTCTGGTATTGATTTCAGCTCTGGCTAAGAGTAGTGAGACACACCTTCTTTTCCTTTGGTACAGTCAGAGAATCAATGGAATGGGGGTTATTTCCCACCCATCTTCCCCATATCAAATCACAGCACTGTACTTATCTTTGGACTTGGCACCTTCCCCTTTCACAGCAGATCATTCAGCACAACAGATTTCCTAAATATGCTTGGAGCTCTTATTGTCATCTTGTGTCCAGCCCCCTCCCATCTTTGCTAAACTTCTTTGCTAATTTTTTCTTTTGCTTTTCTCCCGACCTGCCCTTTATAAATATAACATCCTCATGCAGCTGACTTTGCAGAAGTCAGTTTTTGGTAGGAGCTGATTAGCCTGAAAGATTCTTCTTTTATTTACTGCCTCTCTATTTAGTGCCATTACTCACCTGCCCTCAAATCTCCATCATGTGTGGAACCATTTGCATTTCCAAAGCAGCCATGAATTCTCTGATGTAGGGACTACCAGGATACTGTACAGGTCTTGATGCCATCAAGTCCTGCCCCAAAATCTTAGCCAAAGAAAGGCCTGTGGCTGGCCAAGTTAGAGTTTCAAGGCCATCCTTAAATAATTTTTGGATTTTGGAAAATTGTCCTCCGTGTGGGGTTTTCAGGAACGTGTAGCTACATTTGTAATAAAACCCCAACAAAACAGGTGGTGCAAAATTCCTCCAATTCCCCACTGACCTAAAATGGTCCAGGAGAAGAAAATAACCAAAAAGAGATCTCTCAGGCAGTAACAAGGCCAACTGATCAGTAACCTGTCAGGTGTGTAATTCACCCTATCTGCTTGAAAATCACTCTCAAGAACAGTAAAACTGCATTGATGGCAGAATCAGGATCACACCTCAGTCTCCACTTTCTCTGATGAGGAATGAAAGACACAGAACCAACTGGAAGTTAAAATGAAAGAAAGCCTGTGATTCCCATAAACCAGTGTGGGTTCACCCCAAACCCACAGTCTTATCCATGCCCATATGCTTCTGGAGATAAACTTCCTGCAAAGCACAATGCCCACGTTTTTATGTCACTGAGTTAAAGCTGCAAATAGGAAGCCAAATGCTGAGTTTCTTCCTTGCTCTTTGCAGCAGCAAATTGCAATTCACAAAAGGTTTTTGATAACGTTTTTTAATGTTGGTGTTAATTGGACTTAAAAATGTTAATCGCCCAAATCACTGTGATCTTAAAGACACATGTAAATTATGTCAGCATTTTAGAAAGCAAAACCTCAGATTGCTCTGAACGTCTTAGGATATGGGTTTTTTTCAATGTACAGCTAAAAGATATTGGGGTGATTTACTGTTCTTGGTCTTTCTTGTGTGAAAATTAACAAAGCAAGCATATGCTATATTTAACATCCATAGATAACAGTTTTAGATATTGAAAAAAATTTACATATTTTCTAACTAGAAATATAGCAAATTAATTATTTCAGACCCAGAGAATGTTCTCCTTCCATCATTCACAAAAAGGTGGACACTTGCTATAGAAGTTGCCCTCCTTCAGGGTGCACCAGTTCTGTTGAGAATCACAGAATCATTATGTTGAGAAAGACTTTTAAGATCATGGAGTCCAATCGTTCCCCCAGGTGCCACATCCACACAGCTTTCAGATCCCTTCAGGGATGGGACTCCCTCCCTGCCCTGGGCAGCTGTGCCAGGGCTGGACAATCCGTTCCATGAAGAAACTTTCCCAATATCCACCCTGCCCCTCCTCTATCCCACCCTGAGGCCGTTCCCTCTCCTCCTCTCCCTGTTCCCTGGGAGAAGAGCCCAACCCCTCCCGGCTCCCCCTTCCTGTCAGGGAGTTGTAGAGCCAGAAGGTCCCCTCTGAGCCTCCTTTTTTCCAGGCTGAGTCCTCCCAGTTCCCTCAGCTGTTCCTGCTTCTCCAGCCCCTTCCCAGCTCTGTTCCCTTCCCTGGACACACTCCAGCCCCTCACTGTCCTGCTTGTAGTGAGGAGCCCCAGATTGCCCCCAGGACTGGAGGTGTATAGACCTAACCACTGACAGACCATAACCATGACATGGAGAAATCCCCAGCATCACAAGCATTTAGGGCTGATACTCCCAAGAATAAATGAGGACTACAATGTTGGCTGATGGGGACTCTCCCTATGAGGACCTAGCCAAGCCTACCTACAACCTAATTACCACAATTTCATTCCAGAGAAATAACATGGCTTGTTTAACTCTTCGTTCATTATAATAGTTATGAAAATGAGATCAGGGTTTTTTTCTTTTGCTCGAGAGAGTAGCACACTCCCCATTTTGTCTTGATCTCTGTACAGGCTTCCATTCTAGCAGGACTTTATCTTTTTACCTATTGTTCTCAGCATGCCCACTCTCATTTCACTAGCTCTTAATCCATTTTCTCATTAAATGTAACATATACACCATCATTTGGGACATCCTCATGTATTTTTCCATAGTTTCCTACACTGATTTTCAGTTGTTATTTCACAACTGCTCTCAAACATAAGCATTTATTTTCTTATACTTCCCCACAACCCTCCTCACCTTAGCTTCTCATTACTGTTTCTAAATTCCATCCCTGTTGTCCTAGTTCAGCAGGAGGGACCAGTTATCACTGTGTGGGGGTGATCAAAGCCATGTATTCTACCCCCTCTATTCATTCCCCAAGAACAATGGACCATTTGCAGCAGCTGCCCAGGGAGTCATTAGCACCTTCACACCCGGCCAGAAGGGGCGTGGCTGCTAATGGGCCATCACCGGTTCAACAACACCCCATGACTCACAGTTAATCAACCATTGTGTGAGTCCCCGCCCTGGGGGAGGGACTGGGTGCTCCCTGAGGGTACATAAATGGGGCTCAGAAGACCTAGAGGGCAACTCGTTGGATCCAGAGGAGCAGCAGGACCTCGACAGGAGGAAACCACCACTCTCAATCAGACTACAACCATCACTCCTGACCAGACCACAGCCCTCATCTGCACCAACAGGTCAGAGAGCTCAGTGCTTGGCAGAGTAGGAGGACGGGGACACACACTCCGATCCCGGCATCACTGGATACTGGATGGTGTTCCTCTTTTCCCTTCTCAACTCGACTGTTTTCATCCGTGAGCATTCATAACCACCACAGGGATTGCCGTGAGGAAAAAAGGTGGGAGAAAGCTCCGATTTCCCTGCCCCTGTGGACACAGGATTGTTGCTGCTTTGCTTTCCACTTTTCTCTCACGGGAACTAACCTGGGAACTGCCTGCTGCCTCACCTGAGGGGAGAGCCCAGCCGGCCGGGTGTGACAGCGCCACTGCTGTCCGTGGATATAATCGCATTTCCCTTTTTGGGGAGTAGCTAAGAGGACCTTTTAGACTGTTTTGCCTTGTCATTTTGGGGCAGAGGGGTTTGTTGCAGACTGTTGTTGTATATATATATGTGTGTTGTGGTTAGGAACTGTTATCTTTTCCTTTACATATATTTTTCCTAATTAAAGCTCTGTTCTCTAAATTTAAAGGAGAGGGATTATTTATTGGCCAACATAGATATCTTAGTTCTCCTTTGAACTAAGACACCTGTTTTTAAGCCAGCCTCAAAAAAAGCCACATATTTCCAAGACAGTACTGCCTGACTCTAAAGCTGCAGAAAAGACAAGTAACAAACCCTCCAAAAACCACAGTCACCCTGGAAAGGGATATTGTAAAAAATACAACCTTGCATCAGCCCAAGATGAGCCCAAACTGTCACCTCTTCCATCTGTCTGATTATTCTCCCCCTCACAGACCTGCCTGAACCCAGGTCTTGACTTTGCCATCCTTATTGACACTGAGAAATACTTCACTTTCTTTAGAACCCTATTAATTTCAGCATGGTGTGACTGGGGGTATATATACTTTTAATCTTTGTGGGCAAGGTTTGCAGGATCTGATCATTCCAGGTAGTAGGAGGGTAGAAGTAATGATGGCTTTAGGTTTCCAGAGCTGATAAAAAATACATTAAAGCTGCAAAATTACAATCACATAAACTCCAGAAATTTCGAAGTACATACTATTCATTCTGGCAAGAAATCTTTTTTAAATTTTAATTTATAAGAGGAAAAATTGGAAAACATCATTAAGTTTTCTGTAAATTTCCAGATTCAATATATCAATGCAGAGCTTCACAGATGAGCAACTAGAAATCCTTTGAGATTCTGAATATCAGAGCTCGCTACACCTTTACAATGGAAAACTAAAATATACATTTTCTGTTACAGGTAAATTTCAGATTAAATATTATAAAAGTTAAATCTATTTTAAAATATTCTAAGTTAAACTCACTGCATGTCTCCAGTTGTGATCTCTATCTCAAAGTCAGGACTTCTGCCACATACCAACCTGTACTGGACAGTCAAATCATCTTTCCTGCTCTTACAGTTCCTTCAGCCTCATCATACTACAGAGACAAACTGGAATGGAGAAACGACCTGTTTATCCAGACTTTCTCCTCTTCTACCAGGTTATTAAATTCAATTTAGATTAATTAGCAATATTTTTGCTCCAAAGAAGATGATCTTTTTGTCATTTCAGGAATTTGATCCTAACAAGGCCGCAGTTGCAATCAGATTACTGGATTCAACACACATTATCAATTTTGACATAATCAGTTACAGTCCACATGTATTGATCTTCGGACATTCTAAAATCCATATGAAGGCCGTTCTATAAAATTATGCAAATCATATGATACCATCTGTAACAGAGGGTGAGGTAAAAAGAAAAACAAAAGACTTAAATGGGTTGACTAGACTGCATATGGGGCACATGAAAAATTAAGTATATGCTGCACAGGCAGAGATATTTTTCTGATTTTAACCATTATAGAAAATAGTTTAAGAAAATAATACTGGGGGTTTTAAGACCTTTGTATCGAAGACAACATGGCCACATGCAGGAAATAAAGGAACAGGCTTCCTGCTAATAAAAACTTAAATTTTATCCACTGAGCAAAAAGCCCAGCAGCTATTAAATGATGCGGCTCTTTGATTATCCCATAAGGATACCCAGATTTAGTGGGGATACCTGAACTAATGTTCTGTACAGTCATGCCAGGTTTAAATAAAGCTGCTTTCTCTCTTCACAAGATGCTGCACTGCAAGAGTCAACTAAAGGAACCTTGCACACAAATAAAGGGCTTCTGAGCACACCAAGATAACCAGGAAAGTGCTGTTGCTTTGTCACATCCTAAGAAACTCTCTCTGTGTTTGTACTAATATGTGTCGCAAATGTCCACTATCTATTACATTCTTAGAGACAAAAACCTCCTATGAAAATACTGGGCTTTATTTGTTAGTGACAAAGGTTTGGATCAAAGGATTAATCAACATCTTCATTTTGCTGAATCCCAGAACAGATCAATGGGAGGGAACACAGTGGCTCATCTGGTGCCACCTCCCTGCTCCAGCAGGGACATCACAGAGCACTTGGCACAGCGTTGTGTCCAGAAGGGTCTGGAATATCCCCAGGGAGGCGACTCCACACCCTTTCTGGTCTCTGGTCAGTGCTGGGTCACTGCCCAGCAAAGAGGTTCTTCCCCATGTCCAGGTGGAACTTGCTGGGCATCAGTTCCTGCCCGTCCCTCTTGCCCCATTGCTGGGCCCCCCGAGCACAGCCTTGTCCGTGCTCTGCCCCCTCCCTGCAGGCACTGACACACATGGGGAGGTTCCCTCTCAGTGTCCCCTCTGGAGGCTGAACAGCCCCAGCTCCCTCATCCTTTGCTGCTCCCAGAGATGCTCCATCCCTTGGGCATCTCTGCAGCCTGTGCTGGTCCCGCTGCAGGAGCTCCCTGGCCCTGCTGTGCTGAGGAGCCAGAGCTGGGCACAGCCCTGCAGATGTGCCTGCCAGGGCTGGGCAGAGGGGCAGGATCCCCTCCTGACCTGCTGCCAATGCTCTCCCTGGTGCCCCCAGGGCACCATTGCCTTCCTTGTCCCCAGGGCACCATTGCCTTCCTTGCCCCCAGGACACACGGCTGGGCAGGGACAGCTCCTTGTCCACCCAGGACCTTCTCCCAGAGCTCATTCCCAGCAGGTCACCCCCAACCTGTGCTGGTGCCTGGGGTTGTTCCTCCCCACGTGCAGGACCTGCATTTGCCCCTGTTGAACTTCAGACAGTTCTTCCGTGCCCTTCTCTGCCAGCTGCCCAGGGCCCCTCTGAAGGATTGGCCTCTCCTCCCAGCCTTGTGTCACTGAGGCTCCCAGGTCAGTGCTGCATTCATGAGGCAAATATTGCACCAGTTACTCTTTTGAGGCACCAATTTATGAACAAGCAAAGCTATGAAAACCATTCACAGGCTGCATATTCAGCCCATCCAAAGCATTGAAGCAGATTTTTGAAAAAACTCACAGATTTCCAAAAATGTGTTCAACCATTACTTGTACAAACAATTATTTCAGTTGTGTGCATCCACTTAGTGTAAGTGTGCCTGCAAGATGCCAGCTAAATCTGTAATTGGCTTTTTGTGCATACAATTACTGTGATGTGGCCACTGAAGAAACTCTAAAATACAGATAGTTAACAGAATTATAGAGGCAAATATTATACATCAGGGTTTAAAAGTGAGAATCCCATTTTAGAAACCCAAATGCTAGTGTGGACTCATTGTCACAATGTGACTGCTCAGACACAAAGCAGGTTTATAACTATGATACTGAGCTTTAAAAACTGAAACTTGCAGTCCTGTTTAAAATAAGGCAATATACCAACCTTGTACTGTATCAATATGTCTTGTTTTCATTTATATTCTGCTCATTTGTGCAACCCCATTTCATGGTGGCTTTTTTTTCCATGCACACAACCATGTTAATATTTTCATGGATTTATTTATAATAACCTTTAAATCTTTTCCCTGTCATTATGCTGCAGAGCTGTTCTGTTGTATATACACTTTTTACTTCGGTTCATTGCCTACACATTGATTATTTCACATTTGTCTATGTTTAACACTGAACAGTATTTTCCACTTACTAGTCCAGCCATTTAAAAACATCCAAATCCATCTGAATAAAGTTGGTTGCTTTCCTCTTAGTTGTTAGTTATACATTTAATTGTGATAACATTAGCAAAACATCAAAGTTGGTCACAGGGAACTTGGTATTGCTTAGAGAAGGGGTCACAAAACCACTCACATGCTGGAATACTGTCACTTTCAAGAGTAACAACCACAGAAGGGTCATGCTGAAACTGCTGAGATCCCTCTGCTGCCTTTAAAGACATCTGTATCCTGTGAGAAGTGAGACTAAGAGGAATTAATCTGAGGGAACAGTACGAGGTTGCAGAACCTGAGCTGCTCTGCAGTACCTGTGCATGCAGCTCTTGCCCTGACACACATCAAAGACAGCAGGAGCTTCCCCTGCTCCTTTTTTTAAAGGCACAGGGAACTGGATTTTTTCAATATTTGATACTGTCTGCAATCATTAAAATATTATTAATCTCACATTTCCAGCAATAGAAAAATCACAGAATGGTGTGGGTTGGAAGAGACATTAAAGCCCATCTGTTGCCACCCCCTACCATGGGCAGAGGCACCTTCCACTAGCCCAAGTTGCTTCAAGCCCTGTCCAACCTGGCCTTGGACACTTCCAGGGATGCGGCAGCCACAGCTTCTCTGGGCAACCTGTGCTAGGGTCTTCCCACCATCACAGGGAACAATTCCTTCCCAACATCCCATCTAACCCTGCCCTCTGTCAATGTGAACCCATCCCCCCCTGTCCTGTCACTGCAGTTCCTGAGGAACAGTCCCTCTCCACCTTCCTTGCAGCCCTTCACACACTGAAACGTGCTTTGAGGTCTCCACACCACCTGCTCTTCTCCATAATGAACATTCCCAGCTCTCCCATCCTGTCTCCACAGGGGAGCTGCTCCAGTCCATTTATCAACTTTGTCGCCTCCTCTGGACTGTTCCATGTCCTTCTTACCTTGGGGACACCAGAGCTATGCACAAGGCACCAGCTGGGGTCTCACAAGAGCACGGGGGGAGCATCACCTCTCTTGACCTGCTGTTATAAATCTATAAAATAAATTTATGTTTCTCTCATAAATAAAATTAGTTTTATTTTTTTTTATTATCACTCTGCATATGAATTGAATCTGAGCATGATACTGGGTCCAACTGCATGTCCACCTCCCGTAGATTTAATTTGTCAGAGAACAGACTCTTTCTACTCTTTCTGGGCTTTCCATGATCCTGAAAGTGTTGTGAGTGAGGACTGCTCAGCTCTGGCTGTTTTTTTCAAGTAATTCCTACTATATTTTAGATGCAACACAGTCTAAAGCCAATGAAGTAGATATCCTGGGTATAACACAGTAGTTACAGTTTAAACACGAATCTAAATATCCTCCATCTATTTTCTCCCAGGCTTCCACTATCAGCTGGTTGTATTTCACCTTTCACTAAAAAAGTTGCAGTATTTTTTTAGTCTTCCTTTTTTACTCCCACTTTCAGCAACATTGTCATGGGTTTCTCTGATTAGGTTTTTTTGATAAGAGAAAGACTGGCTTCTGTTAGAAGCTGATAGAAGTTTCCCTCCATCCTATAGAGCAGAGCCAATGAGGGTCAGCTCCAAGGAAAACTTCCTGCTTCTGAATCATTAAGTAACGCCCCGGTGTGAAAACATATTTAAGAAGTTGTTGCACAGCTGGAAATTGTAGCCATGGGTTAACAACATCACAACGCAGACATCAAGGTCAGTGCAGGAGGAGGGACCCCAAGGATCAGGGAAAGGACTTAAAGCTATGATTCCCTGAATACGTGGTGATCACCATGGTGATTACGAGCTGTAGCCACGAAGCCCAAGGGATCCATCGGGGTGCAGAGAGCCCCGTGTCGGAGCAGGGGGATACATGAAAGAGGCTGTTGCCTCATAGGAGGCCCCCAAGATGGAGCAGAGTCCTGCAAAGATTTGCACCCGAGACCCACGGAGGGAAAAATCCATGCTAAGCAGGTACAGCCAGCTTTTCATAAGTGACTGCACCCCATGGAGTGACCCACCAGAGAGCAGAGGATCTCTCTCATGGGGGGGACCCCATGAAATGCAGGGGAAGGACTCAAAGTTGTGATTCCCCTGTAACTGTGGTAATGACTGTGGTGAAGCGAGCTGTCCCCTTTGCAGCCCACAGGAAAACCCTCTGAGACAGCACATTTGGAAGAACTGCTGCTTAAGTTTTGGACTTACATCTGTGAATGGCTGACCCAACAACTGAGTGTAAACCTTCCATTCCCCTGTTGCCTGTACCGCTGGGGGAAGGAGGGGAGCATGGACAGACCAAGGGGGTGGTGGAAAGGTGTTTCTAACCTGTTTCTCTTTCTTATTTTTAGTTTGTTAGTAATAAATTTAAGCATCATTCTAAGTTCTGCTTTGCCCATGTTATTAATCAAAACTCCTCTTTCGGTTGTCATCTCTACCCATAAATTCCTAGCTGGTTTTTTCCTTCCCTCTGGAAGGTGAAAAGAGGAGGGGGAAGACCTTGAAGCAGTTTTGCTGGACACCAGGCGTTTAGCCAGGGCTCAAACCACCACAAACATTAAAGGTAAAGGGAGGGACTGTGACACAAATAAATTAAAGCCATCATAAGATACTCTGAGCAACCTGAGTTTTTGGAGTCAAGTATCCTTTTTAAGTGTGTTACCCTCAGGTTTTCTGGAATACCAGCCCCCATTTACAATCTTTCCAGTTATTGAGAAAACCCACCCACCTTGCAAACGTAACATACATAAACAAAAAGCCTCATCCATAGATATAACTGCATCATATCAATGTTCAAAATTCTTTGTGTCCATTCCTAATAAAACTTTATTAAAACATTATCCTGGCATTTGCCAAACTTATTTTAGCCTGCTCAGTGCTTTTTCTTTCTATTTTATCTCCACTCTACTAAGCACTGTCTTTGTCACCTCAGCTGAGGAACTACACCTTGAGCTGTTCACCCAGGACATCCTACATCCCATCCTTCATGTTTGAAAGAAAAACCAAACAAATGCAGCTGTGCTTTTATCTGTCTTTAGAGAACTGACTTTGATCATGATAAGAATATGTGTTAAAAAATGACAAATTTAAGCAATATAGAAAATGTAATTTTAATTTAATTTGTAAATATGGTGTTTCAGCTGACAGCTTCCATATGAGGTGTAACTCAGCACAATTTACAATGTGGGTTACACAGAAATCTTTGGAAACAGAGTCAGAATTGCTTCTGGAATCAGCACCATTTAGTAGCAGTATTGCTACTACAGGAGTTAATTTCGTGTAGCCTGTGTAATCTATTTCTAATGCAGACCTGAGTGAACAGATTAAAGAATCTTAAAAAAAAAACCCCACAAAATTCACAAAAAAATCCACAGCCCTTCCAAAGAAGAAGCTTAAAAGTATTTTTAAAATCTCTTTAAAGAGATCAGTTCCCTGCTCTTCATAATTATTTCCTAATGTTCTTCTCTTGTTCACCCTTCTTCCTTTATAAATATTCAAGTCAAATGCTCATCTTAAAGAACTGCCTGTTCAAGGTAATATGAGCATTACAAAGTAATGTATTTGCCCTGGACATAGTAATGGTGACAAAAATACAACTTTAGGAATACAAATTTAGGACTCATTCATTTTGAAACACTGGCAATCATCATAGTGTACCCAGAAGCATTAAGCTATTACAAATTTAGTCACTGCAACAAAGATACGGAAAAATGGAAAACAGATAAAGTGAGAGAAACAAAAGCAATGAGGCAATGCAGGAGGAGCTGGCATCTATCACTTGCATTCTGCTGGTTTTATTTCAGGGGCTTGCCTGCTATTGCACCAGTGCCCCCAGTTTCTCCATTTATAAAAACAAGCCATCATTTCATACCAATTCCATTGCTGTTTTATTTTCTGACTGCTCTCCTCTGCCCCTTCAGCTCTCAGGAAACTTTAACCAGCCATCCAGTATCTGCCCAGTTATGGCTGCCCCATCCCTGGAAGTGTCCAAGGCCAGGTTGGACAGGGCTTGGGACTGCCCCCACTGCCCCTGCCCATGGCAGAGGGTGGAAGGAAATGGGTTTTACAGTCCCTTCCAATGCAAACCATTCCGTGAATCCATGATCCTTCATCCTTGCGTCACGGGCTGACCCCTCGTGTTGAGCTCCACCACTCTCTGTGTGCTGTGGCAGGGCATGAGCAAAGATGAAGGATCATGGAATCATGGAATGTCTGACAACACCAAGGGAAGAGCTGACTAAATTCCACTCTGCTTCTGTAGAACATCATTGCCAAAGCAAGAATCATGTGTATTTTATTTATGTTGCCAGTCAGAATGTTTACTGGGAAAAGAGGCAGGAGAAAGAATGTTTTGCCAGTGATACAAGAAAATAGCAATTTATATTTTCCAGCTGATGAATATTCACCCCTACAGGTTATATGACAGTCGGATGAGTTTTCTTTTAGGGAAAAATAAAATCAAAAGACAATTCTGCAATCAGAAATGTGTTCCCACTGTGAACTGCATTCACCTTGTAATACTCCAGAGAAAGCATCTCATTTGTTCAATTAATATGACCTTTATCAAGAGCTTACACAGACAAAACACTCTCATGGAATGAAGTACTTGGAATCAGAGTGGGAAGCACTGGAGATCTCTGCACAGTGTGCTGTACAACCCGATTTAAAAGAGATGTTACTGGATACACTGCAGAGCTGCTGCATATTTACAGGGCTGTACCCACTTCTTGACCAAACTGTTCACCATAATCTTCAGGCCCAAAAGCAAATGAGATGCCTTCAAATGCCAAGGAGAAATGCTGAGGAACACCTTCTTGGGCAGAATGCTCCCCACAGTCATACCTCTCTACACAGAACACACTTAAGCCTCAGCATCACTTTTTTAATTCCCACTGGTGCTTATCTGAATGTCCTAAAACTCTGTTCAAGGACAAAGTCTGGTGTCACTCGCACAGCAGAGCCCAGGCTGGGGAACCAGGCTTTGAACAGAAAACCACGTTCTCTCAATGCCCCCTCCTGTGGCCACAGGGACCAGCATGTCAATACTGGGGGAGAGAGAGGGGGCGAGTGTCCCCTCCTAATAACAATGAAGAGGTAAAAAAGAAGGGATGAGGCTGAAGACTCATGGCTTTTACCAGCCAGGAGAAAAACCTCAACACAACCAGAGAGTATTGGGTTAAGAGGTGTGACAATTAAAGGATGTCAGGACAAGGAGGAAGGAAGGCAGGAAGGAAGGCAGGAAGGAAGGCAGGAGGGAAGGGAAAGGAAGGGAGGAAGGGAAGGGAAAGGAAGAGAAAAGAAGAAAGGGAAAAGAAGGAAGAGAAGAGAAGGGAGAGAGGAAGGGAGGAAGAAAGAAAGGAAGGAAGCAAGGAAGGAAGGAAGGAAGGAAGCAAGGAAGGAAGGAAGGATTGCTGCACCATTATGAATTCAGAACTGCCTCAAGCTGACATAGAGCTTATGGTGTGTTCCAAAAGCACGCTGATTGCTCTGAGAACAGTGGGATGAGTCCTTGGAAAAGGAGAAGGCTACCTACTGATTTTGTTGTAAATGACCCAACCTTGTGCTAACTCAGAGCACCATGTTATTTTTTATTCAGCTATTTTCAAGCAATTCTTATCTTTCCTCTCCCCCAGCACAACCACAGTGCATTTTTATCTGGTCTGCTGATGTGCAGCAACATGGGCATCCACCTGAGCCACCAAAATATTCACCTTCCATTTGAACACCCTCTTCTGTTCCAAAAATGCCTTGAAGTCCTAAGTGTGAATTTCATATAACCGCACCTGTGTTCAGTGCAAAGACAAAAAGATTAAGTTTAATTAGGCTGCTTTCCTTTAGGGCCATTTTTTTTAAAAGAGGTCATATCAGTTTCAGTCATTCTTCCCTGTTTTAGGAATATCAGTTTTCAATAATGAAAAGCAGTTATAAACCAGTTATGAGCACACAAACTCTGCTCACATTCACTGAGGTGCACCCCCTGAAGGAACAGACCTTCTTTCCTCTTGTAGGCTGAAATTATCAATCTGAAAGCCAAATTTAAAAGGTGAAATTGGAAAATGAGTAATTCCAATAGAAGTTCAGATTTTTTCTTTCCCCTCATTAATTCTTGGCTGCAGCCTGTGTAACTGATTGCAAAAAGGAATGGCTGGTAGAGGAGCAGGGCTGTGTTGGAATAAGGTGTCTGCATCTGGGAGAAAGCTATTAAGCAACAGGTCATGCTACATGCTCTTTGTGAGTTTATTGCCTCCATTCAATCTTACATTAAATTTATTTCACCACAAATTGAGACTACGGGATTCTGCAGGATCAAGCCCTAACAGCAAATGTGTAAGAGCATGTGCAAATGCTGTCAGTACCAAAGTTGCCAAGTCGTCTTGGCTAGAAAGCCTAAATTGCCTCATAAGTACTGCTATTCCCAGCCAAAAAATATGCATGTATTGCTTTACATTTTCTTTTCTGCATTTCTCATAGACATTTACAGTTATATCAACACATAATAAGTAGAGGAAACACAAAGACATTGGAACAGAATTTTCTTTAAGCTTGTCAAAAATGCCTTTTTCTCCTTTTTTTCCTCACATTAACATTAATTGGAGCTGGGCAATCCTCACATTAATAGCAATAAAAGTAGCACTAGGACTATTCCATTTAATTAGCATCTAAACTAAAGATCCTACAACTTGCGAGCAATTTCCACTCAGGAAACATTTTGTCTGACAATGAAATGCAGCCAGTTTGGATGTGGCACAGGGAAGCTTTTCCACATGAGCGAGAATCGAGGGGAGAGGACACAAATTCAACCAAGAGGGGCAGGGTTCAGGTAAGTAGGTCACACCAAGCCTAACTAGGACAGCAGGGCAAAGATTGCTCTCCCTCCCTGTGAATAAAAACAAAACATTCATCAAAGATAATTGAAATCATGTTTACTGCATAGATTTATAAATCTGAAATGTAGAGTCGCACAGACACCACTCAATTCTGGCAACATCATAATAAATCAAAAGACCAGCAACTTGAAAGTCTTTTATGCTTTTTAGAATAACCCAAAGACTTATTCACAGCATTTGGTTTTTTCCTACCTTCTTTATTTTTCTGTCTTCTGGAATGTGTGTTGCCATCTATATTTAACAGCAAATGTAAAACACAGTCTTATAGATCAGAAAGACTAAAGTTTCTTCTTGTTCTTCTGTTCCCTTCAGCTCACTCCAGTACCTCCACCCCCTCCCTGGCTCTTGTTTTTCTCATCTCCATGCTGTTTCCTTTATCCTCCCTTCCTTAGTCCCTGCAGTTCCCTGTTGTTCCTCTTTCTCATCTGCGAGCTCCGCCTCGTCTCGTTCCAGCTCTTGTGTTCTGATCTCCTATTTTCGAAAATACCAGACAAGAAGGTACAAAATAAATAAATCAAAAGCTCCTAGAAAAGCTGCTGTTCTCTAAATGACCTAACTGGACATTGTGCTACTTTTATTTTAAGATTTTTGGGGTGACAAATCCAAGCAGCTCTTCTTTTTCTTTTAATGTGAAATATTTTTTAATCCAAAGAAAATCTAAGTTACAAAGTATTATTAATCTTTTTAAAGAAATATGGACATTTGTATCTCTGTTGATGGAAGAAGATTGGCTAATTCAAAATAACATTTTATAGCAGTGGTTCATAATCTTTTCAGTTGAGCTACACCCATTAGTCACATCCTTTTTTTATAAGTATGGGGTGGAATTACAGAGCTAATATTGACTCTGAGCCAAGAGCAAACAGACTGACTTTCCCAGGTCACAGGTCAAGACAGATCTCAGGCAAATAATTCCTTTAAACATGGTTTTGGTTCATTTATGCTCTTGGTTTGAATTAACCTCCCATTCTGGGTCTTGACGAATGATCCCAGAATCACCTTTTTGGCTCCCTCTGTAAGGAATGAGGCAAAGTATCCCATCGTAAAGGATTTCCCATGGAATTAGAACTCAGGAGCACTTTTGCAGGTCTGGTTTGGAAATGGCACCTGTCAATTAAGGGAATTGGCCACATCCACATACATGCAGTCATGGTAATTGGAGATTGAACTCACTTAAAAAATGTGGTTTAGCTCCTACTACACCTGAAAGCACATCTTTTAAAGCACATCTGAGTATAAGGTTTTAATGATATTTTTCTAACTGACATTTAAAGGTATTTTTTTTAAATGGTTGTTTAAATGATTGTTTCCAAGGATAAAAGATTCTGCTAATTGTCACTGATTAGCATCACACAAGTATGAACCTTCATAGCCACATTTAATTCCCTGTGATATAAGAAAATCTGTATTTCTTATTAATATTTCACTACCCCAAATAATGGACCTTGATGTGGTCAAAGTGCAAGAGGAGAGATAACAGAAGTTATGCCAAAAAAGAAATCAAAATATCCACAACCATGGAATAAAATTCCTAATAGTCTGTTCCAAGATTTTATAGAGCTTGTGCATACCCTAATGTGCATGGAATTGGGACTGTTCAGCCTGGAGAAGAGAAGCTTTGGGGTGACCTCATTGTGGCCTTGCAGTGCCTGAAGGGAACCTGCAAGAAAGGTGGAGAGAGACGATTGACAAGGACCTGAAGGGGCAGGACAAGGGAAATGGCTTCACACTGAGAGAGGGCAGGGATAGATGGGATATTGAGAAGGAATTGTTCCCTGTGAGGGTGGGCAGGCCCTGGCACAGGTTGCCCAGAGAA
The DNA here is from genome assembly GCA_013401175.1 of Xiphorhynchus elegans. Taxonomy (NCBI): domain Eukaryota; kingdom Metazoa; phylum Chordata; class Aves; order Passeriformes; family Dendrocolaptidae; genus Xiphorhynchus; species Xiphorhynchus elegans. The sequence continues at coordinate 15,508 of VZUH01004002.1, read as the reverse complement.
GCTGTGGCTGCCCCTGGATCCCTGGGAGTGTCCAAGGCCAGGTTGGATGGGGCTTGGAGCACCCTGGGCTGGTGGAAGGTGTCCCTGCCCATGGCACGGGGTGGGACTGGATGAGCTTTAAGGTCCCTTCGAACTCAAGCCATTCTGACATCGTATATATATCAAAATTTAAAAAGGTACTAAACAGAAATAAGCATCAAAACATCATTTCAGAGTATTTTTAAGCAGACATTGAATGTTTCTCAGGTGCATTGTACAACGTAAGGTTTTGGGCTGGTTTTGCTTCACCATCCTAAAGCAAAGGTTGCTTTTTCCTGGGAGGGGTTGTGGGGAAATATGTGTTAAGGATCATGTCCATCTGTAGAACTGGCACCACGTACTGCAGCTCTCTCTGTGCTGTCAGCTCACTGTGACAACTGAGAGCTTGGATGAGGATGAACTGTGACATTGTCAGACAAGAAGGACTCGAGTTTGCACAGACTTCTGCCACTCTTCGAGACTGACAAGATGAAAAGTGTTGTGATTCTGTTTGGATGGGAGCTGCTGTACAAGTGCCCTGCTCTGTCTGCAGGCCTGTGAGCTCCCAGCCACCATGGGGAAAGACAGCAGGATGTACTGTGAGACAGAGACATTGCTTTTCTAAAACTGAACTCAGCGGCACTGAAGAGCTGGGGATATTATGATTGCAATAATTTTTAATGTCTATCTAGAATTGCATGCAGTCCAGTGAAATTTCAATGTAGCCAGGTGAATGGGATAAGCAGATAAAGAAAAGCATGGATAAGAGAAAACATATGTAAATTTGGATGTATATTATCTTAAGACAACACAGCATGAGAACATCTGAGCAAAACAAGAAAGGAAAGGGCCTGTTTGTGTACAGAACAAGAGCAGAGACCCTCCAATTTGTGCCATCCTCATTCAGGAGAGCCAAATTCCACAGGGCCACCAGAATGTGCCTGTCCTGTTCCTGGCCATCCTGCAGGACCAGCTGGCTGCCTTCATATTGGGCAGCCCATTAATCCCAGGCTCCACACCCAGGTGTTGACAAAGCCCAGACATCCTCATGGCATTGACCTTCCCACCGAGAGCACTGCAGATGGCAGAGGAGAGCGCTGCCCTTCTGAGCTCAGCTGCAGCACCCACGGACAGCTCTGCTTGGCTGTTCTCTACGAGTTGGACCCAAAACCTTGTGGAGTGACTAGAAAGGCTCCAGAGAAGTCAAGGAGTCTTTGAATCAACTAATTTTATATCTACTGCAAAATGCAGAGGAAGCTTCATGGGACTGGTAGGATTGGGCTGATTCCTCTTGCTGGAACATTTCACATTCCTTTAGCTACACAGTATGATTTTTCCCTTACTTATCTTTTTCAAAATGGAAAGAAATCCAGGACTGGAGGGGATTTCCTGAATAGCCAAGTGTAACCTCCTGCCACTCATGGGAACAATAACATAGAAACCCCATTTAATTCCCATTTGGTTCTTCAGGATAGGGACTGGCCCTTCTTCCCAGAAACACTCTGCAACTCAAAAATATACACAAATGCCAAAAAAAGCCAGAGCTTGGTGGGGTTTTTTTTTAAAAAAAAAAAAGAAAAAAGAAAAGAGAGATAAGAAATACAGATGGCCCAAGCTGCCCACTCCAAACACATTATGACCTATGCCGCTTGCTTATCTTCAGATCTCTTATCTCTGTCTTAGTGGTTAATGACCTGGAATAAAAAATTCTCCATTCAGGCCCAAAGACAACAAGCAGTCCTACAGAGAAAATAGTAATCATGTCTCCAAATGCTCCTCTAGAGCTGCCTGTGGCAGGTCTGCAGGTTTTCCAGGTTTTTCACGGTGCCCGACGTGCAGTGCCCGATGGGGTCCCACACAGAGGGTTGCAGCTCCAAGTGGAGGAGGACCAAGGACACAGTGCTGTTTGGCAACTTTGGCTGCTGACCTGAGAAAAGCACCCAGTCTAATAATACACAGGACTGTCTGAAGCTTCATTTGGCACTTAGTGAATGATAATTAGATCAGAAGCATTATTGGAGACCTAAGCCACTAAAGCAGGGCTTTGGTAACAGGCTGGGTAAATGCCACCTCTTTCCAGAAGCCTGTGCAAAGACAGGATGAAACAGTGCTGCTGCTGCAGTGGTTGTAGCTGAGATATATGGGGTTTTTCCCACATATCTGAAGTTCTCCTCCTCCTAATGATTTATGAGGGAAGAGTTTATGTTGACATGAAACTACTCACTATGACAGGGGGTGTTCTAGATGTGACAGCCCCAACTCAGGACCATTCCAGTGTCATTTCTCTGTATAACATACAGAAATCTTTTCTTCCTGGTTATTTATTTATTTATCAGCTCCAAGTACTACATCAGTGCCTAAGAAACCCAGATCTACACTGAATCTATACAGGTAGATGTTTTGCTTGATGAATGGTCCGCAGTTGTTAGGAAAGCATGTGGATTTTTAAAAAATTGAGAAATGGGCTCTGACAAACTGCAGTAAAAGCCACAGTTGCCTCTCTGTTGTTTTTTCACTATTTAGTGTGTATTCAGAATACAACCCGACTCCATACTCTACATATGTGATATATGATTACACAGCTGTGACTAAGAAATGAAGTATGAAATAAAAATCCTCAGCAATGCATTGGGAATACAATGGAAGCTGCCACATGCACTGGGAGCTGCTGTTGTGGCCTGTGAAATAAGACAGGAGCCAGGACATTGCAGTCAGGATCCAAACACCAACTAGATTAAGAACCTTTAGAATATACAAATGGCCTCTTTGATGTGCGTTATGCATTGTAAGATTAGGCTAAACCAGTGAGGCCTTTGGGATCTATGTCCAGTCCAGGAAGGTGGGATGCTGATCCCTGTAAAGGACACAGGGATACATACATATATATATATATGTATATGTATATGGATGGATAAAAGATACAGATCCCTGTGAAGGGCCAGGAACTGGTGGTTCTGTGCCAGCAGAGCTCCCAGGCCAAGCCCAGCCCCTCTAGCTTGTACCTGTGTTTTTGCCCATTTGCAGCAGTTAATCAAACTGGTGACAATGGTTTACATAATTCCAGAGTAAATCTAAAATAACAGTGCAATAAGAAATTAATTGTACTGTAACTACTGGCGGTTTTATCACTTCAGCTGTCAGAAAAGGTGGTTAAAAAACAAACCAAAAACCCCCCAAAAAACAGCAACAAAAAACCACCCACCCCTGGTCTCCTAGTCCCTGTCTTCCCAAAGACTCGAATCCAGAATAGAAGAGCCTTCTCTTTAGGTAACAAAGTAACAGCCTGAAGAGCCAACATCCAACTTGTTTTTCCCAGCCATAGGAAAATAAATATTTACCTTCTAAAATTTTTCTTCAGATTTTCACAGAATCACAGAACATGCTGAGCTGGAAGGGACCCACCCAGATCATAGAGTCCAACTCATGGCCCTGCCCAGGACCATCCCCAAGAGTCACCCCCTGTGCCCCAGAGCATCATCCAAACCCTCCTGGAGCTCTGGCAGCCTTGGGGCTGTGCCCACTGCCCTGGGGAGCCTGGGCAGTGCCCACCACCCTCTGGGGGAAGAACCTTCTGCTGAGATCCAACCTGACCCTGCCCCGACACAACTCCAGCCCTTCCCTGGGTGCTGTGCCTGGTCCCCACAGAGCAGAGATCAGTGCCTGCCCCTCCTCTGCCCCTGCCCAGGAAGGTGTCCCTGCAATGAGGTCTCCCTTCAGTTTCCTCTTCTCCAGCTGGACACCCCAAGTGCCCTCAGTGTCCTCACACGCTTCCTCTCAAGGCCTTTCACCATCTTCGTGTCCCACCTTTGGTTGGATTTTAGTTAGAGTAATCAGGTGAGACATAACTGAAGTTGCCTATGCAGGTTTTGACTTTGTTGACAAGTTCCCTGAAAGTTGCCCTTCTGAGACTCACAGACCTTCTCCTACACAGTCAGCGAAACGCTGCCCAGACCTTGTGACTCCACCATTAAAGTCACTTGCCTTTGCCTCATCTCTGCGTTTCTTTTAACAAACGCAGGAGCAATTTCTACCTTCAGCTTTGGTTTATATATTTCTTTCTACCAAGGGAACTTCTACTCGTTTCTGCATGCATTAACACCTGTGGAAATGGTGGAATACTCGCATTTCTATGAAACAAGCTGATCTTCTTGCCTCTGCCCACCCACAGACCTCAAATGTCCTCAAATGCCTTATCCTTTCCCCTGTCTTTGTGCACCAGCAGCTCCTAGCATGGCCAGACCTGTACCAGCAGCCCTGTGATGCCAACAGCCCCACTGGCACCCTGGGTGGGTCAAGCATAAGAGAGGTGACAAGCTGGGGTCAAGGTTGGTCAGGGAGCTCCAGGAGAGGAGCAGGGCCAGGGATGTCCCTGGTTAGGGGCTGTGGGGCAGGGAAGGACTTGCAGTGCCCCAGCAGCGACAAGGAGGATTGTTCTTCTTGCCAGCAAAGGAAAAAGCAGTAAAAATAAGCATTGGCTAATAAGAATGGACTTAAATTTTAATTCTAGTTGTCCTATCAGCATTTTTAATGGATGTAATTCTAAAGTATAAGTATAAAAATTAGTAGGAATGTTGCTGTACAGACAAGACATTCCTTTTGCCTAAGTGGGGCTGGAAGGGGATAAGCAAATCTACAGAGCTGCTGCTGCACAGTCTTTATGTGCTGGTGGAAACAGCTGGAAGTTCAGCTGTGATTAAAAACACCAAATTTCCCAAACAGCTGCTTTTGTCAGTGAAAAGTATATGATTGTTTACTAAAATAACCAGCACCAGTGGAACAGCATTGGAGAGGGCCCTGAAAAGGGATGAAATCAGGGCCTAAATCAGTGTGGATATTTAAACAAATTCCCTAATAGTCAGTTGTGTGTTGAACCCCACCATAATTCCACACATGTTCCTGCTGGAAGAGCACCATTTATTGTGTATTTCCTGCAGGAGCTCCCCCTGGGAACACACTACCACGAGTCAGAAGGATCAGGGACGTACAGTGCCATTATTGCTGCCATTATCCTTTTAATGAGAGGGTCTCAGGATGCTGTTAATAACTAAAACAATGAACTCATCTCACATATCCTCACAGATCCTGGGATTGCTGCAGGAACAGCCCAGCAATGGACTGTGCAAAGCAGGCCCAGCACAGGGGCAGGGAAGTCCTGGAGTGAGTATTGCCATTCCACCCCTCCCAGCACTGCCCCTCGTGCTTCCCCCAAATCACAGAGGACAGAAAAACCTACCAGGTACCTCAACAGGCCACTGCAGACTTGAACACATTCCAACTTTTTTGCCTGTGGGCTGGCAGGGGAAAACCCCTCTAATTTAAAGCTTTTGTCTTTGCTGATGGCACTCTCTGAGCTCTCATGCAGCTCAGCAAATGGCCACATTTCTCAGCTTTCTTTATAAAAGACTTATTAATTCAAAATCAAAGCAGACAATGCGAATTCTGTGCTGCCATACGAAGGGAGTTGGGCTGAATCTTTTCTTTACAGAGAAACCTCTGGTCTCTTTTTATTCTTTTGCCTCAGTAGCTCCAAGTCCTTTTGGCTATTCTCTTTCAATATCTGTAAAAGGTTTATATCTTCTTTCTCTGAATTCCACCTGAATTTCTCTCCCCCTCTCCTCTCTCAGTGAAGCACACATCATGAGTGGCACCATGTGGAATACATTTCTAATTCTGTCTTCAGATGAACACTGCTAAGCTGATGAGAACTTCTTAGACACCGGCAGCTTCCACTGACGTCAGCTGGAATTGCAAGTTTGCAGTCAATTCAGCCCACTGCAACTAAAGGCACCCCTGGGCCACTGATCTTTAATCTTCTTCCTCCCTTACCATTTGCCTTCTCAAATTGCACATTGAACCCTGCATTTAGGGCGCTCTAACTCCATATGCTAATGGACTCACACTGCACGTGTCCATCAGCAAATTTGGATTTTTAAACACTTGTCCATTAATAATGGTGGCATTATAACAACGAATTATAAATATTGGTAAAAGGCCAGTTGTTGTTATTTAATTATTTTAATATCAATCAGAATTAGCCTTCTGAATTCTGATGAGTTATGGAATAATAGCCATTAGTTACTCCATTAGGAAGCTATTACTGCGTGCCGCTGTTGCATTCTAATTCCCTAAAAGCTCTACTACAGTGCCTGCATGCATGCAGATAGAGCAGGGGGTGTGAGAGAGCAGCTCAGGAGGCTGCAGGAATACTAAATTACTGTGCAGTGATGGGCACCTGTGCTTATGGACAGTAGCTTGGAATGGGAAACGTCAACAATTGAAATTCCACTTTCTGCGATATCAAGATGGACATGACTGAAATGTCCCAAATGAAACAATCCATTAAACAGAAAGAAAGATCAAGTATTTTGTGCAGAAACCTTGACCTTTTAATTCCCTGTGAAAATTGTCCAATACACAATATATGGGCTGAATAAGAAGCAGAAGGACATTCACAATCCAGAAATTATACAGCAAATATGATAGCACTGAGATGAGAAGGAAAATGGTAATTCACTAGAAAGTTTCAATAGAAACAGAAAGAGATATATTTTTAATGAAGCTTCACAAAACAGCTCAGCATTACGACCCAAACCTGTCATTCAGTGAAGGATAAAGAAATATAAACCAGAGAACTAATTCCATGTATGCAGGAGGTCTGGGAAGAGGCTCTGAGACAAGGAACAAGTGTCATACCAGGAAAAGAAACACCAAAGTAGGAAAGGGAGCGGAGGCTTAAGATTCCTCGCTACGTCCATTTCAGCTAGAAAAGGGGTTTATGCTTCGTTTCAGTCATTATTTAAACATTGTTATTTCTGCAAACATGCCACACTGAGATAAGGTTTCATGCTGCACCACATCAAAATGCAGATTGGTGCACAACATTGGGAAGTGTCTTTACTGAGGTAACTGTTTATTAAGCCGTGGAGGAATTGAAATTGCAAATTCTTAAAGAAAGGGAGGCAGAGGGAGAGATATGTTACGTTGCCTTTAATCACGGGATTTGCACAACATCAGTACAGTTCTGATCTAAATAAAGTTTCTAGAGTCGTCAGGATATTATACTGTAGCTGCTTCATTTAATCTAATGGTTTCCATTTAGGTAATTTTCATGCATTTTAATGTATTTAATGATCACCTTCCCTTGACTGATTTACAGTCTCTGAAACTATATTGTACTTTACCTGCAAGATCTGGGATTCCAGACAATGATATGCAGAGAAAGACCGGGAAAGTTTAGTGAAGATGCTGTTTTGCATTTTAAATTCCCATTAATCATGCTATTTTACTAATGTAGAAGAGCCTGAAAATCATTTCAACCTGTAGGAAAACAATACTCAAGAGACTTGTGGAGAATGAACTTGACCTAGATTTTGGATTACTTCACTCTAACAGAAACCGATAAAATTCCAGACACTGGCAGCAGATGAAAATGAGTAGGGATTGCAATTCTATACTCAATATTTGGCAAATATGCCCCATTGATTAGCTCCACAACAGGCTAAAGAGAAGCCTGGATGTGCTTTTGGGGTTCCTAGAGAGGGGAGCATTTCCAGGTGCGCCAGGAACCAGCACATGAGTTATCAGGGCACTGTCAGCCACTGCCTCTGAGCTGCTGCTCAGCACCAACACATCCCTACCACAAATGGAAATACCTGGGAGACTCAAGAAGGAGAAGGAGATTCCTGAGCAGAGATTCCCCTTCCTGCTGCTGGTGCCGTGTGGTTGTGGATCAGCCTGGCGTGACAGAACAGTGCCCAGTCCCAGCCCAGAGCAGCAGCCGGGTCCGCAGGGCTGCCTGAGCCCCGAACACACGGCAGCGCTTCTGAGCACACAACCTGGGGATTGCTCCACACATTGCAAAAGTCATTAGAATGCAGAGCTGCTGTGGCTGCATGTGCAAATGAGGTGATTATGAATGCAAACAACTAGTTGTGTTCACCTGCTTGTGCAGTTCCCAGCTTCTTGTTGGGCAGTGGAAATGATGGTGTGTGCAAATGAGACCCCCGAGCTGGAGGCAGCCCTTGCACAGCATCATGGTCTGGAAGCTGGGTGAGGATTCCAGGGGGGTTGGAGTTATGGTTTTGTTTCTGTATATTAAAATACAACCCTGGCTTTGAATATTTTGTAATTTCAGAGGCACTGGAAAAATGTCCAAGTAGTGCAGTAACATGAAGGATACAAGCAAAGAGTTGATACATATTTCATTTTTTTCCTATAGGAAAGGAAAAAAAAAAGTTAAAATTATGAATGGGAAAAAGGGAGAAAACACCAAATTTTAATATCTGGATAGATTTAGCCAGTAGCAATAATGAGAATGTGAAATTCCCACTATAAAATGTATGATAATTAGAAAACTCAAAATGCCTCAGGAAGTTTCACAGTCCAAATAACCCCCTAGTCCAGACTGCACTGTGGGACTGCAGATCTGAACAACACATGGCTCAGCAGCAGCAGCACAGGGTTCAGCCACGCTCAGGAGATGAGTGGGGGCCCCGGGAGGGACACGACAACAGTGGTCTGTCATCTGTGTGACAGGTGTAAGGTCACAGCTTTGTTGGGGATTTTGGGATTGTTTTATTTTAGTGGGGGGTGAAGGTTAAATTAAATGTACCATTTGCTTTTAGCTTTGTTGAAAAACCAAAGGATTTAGCAGGAACTGAAACCACTGTTAAGTTTTGTGTTTAAAGAGAAAGTCCCTCTAGATGATCTCTTGTTCAGACAAGGCAGTGATTTCTGCAAATTTAACTCCTTTTTCTTAACCCTTTGGGATTTATTGTTCTCATATGCTAAACTTTAGTTATTTTAAGTCCAGCTCATCTTTCAGCATGTGTGTGCCACAAATATTTACAGCACTCCAAGTATAAAACCAAAACATCATCAAGGCACGTACAGAGTTCATGGCGAGGTTTTGGTTACAACTGGAAATATCCAATCTGGACTGTTCCTGGATTATCAATGATAAAATAGATCCCTTGTTGAAACAACAAAAATGTTTCTGTTTTCGTCAGTTCCAGGTGACATCAAGACTCTGAAAGCAACTGTAGCCACAACACATCAGTGTTTTGATCTAATGGGCTTCAGATCTAATGTGGTTCACTCCAGTGAATGAAAAGAAAAAGTGTTTTATCTTTTTCCTTAGTCCAAAGTTGCACCAGGGCAGGTTCAGGTTGGACATCAGGAGGAATTTCTTCATGGAAGGGGTGGTCAGGCATTGGAAGGGGCTGCCCAGGGAGGTTTGGAGTCCCCATCCCTGGAGATGTCCAAGGAATGACTGGACATGGCACTCTGAGATGGGTGACAAGGTGCTAATAGGGCTGGGAAGGCTTTTCCAGCCTAAAAAATTCTGCAATTGGATGATCAGCATATGGATGACACCAGAAATCATATTCTCCTACTATCACCTCTAGCAACCTCCCAACAGGAAAATCAATTACAACACAAGAGAGAGCACTCCCTCACATGTCCAAACTAACAGCAAAGGAGAGCAGGAGAGTGCAGAGACCTGAGAAGAAAAAGCCTTCCTAGAGCCCACCACAGCCCAAGAACAGGCAGCAGCAGTGCCACTGTCCACCTGGACCACAACTCCCTGACAAGGCAGTGTTGTTTTGCAGCCAACAGCCCCAAACCTTGATAGTTATCTTAGCAGCTTCTTTAAAATTAGACTCTTGTTTCATGACAAGAGTGCTCTGTCAGACATACATATTTTAAGGCAGGCTTGCACACTGGGACTCGGCTCCGTTCTAATGTCTGCTTTATATTCTGCCTCACACACAGTCCCACCATCAAATATAATCCCTCTGCCTTGAAGATAAGGGGCAGGACCAGGAGTTGGACTTTGATGATCCCTTGTGGATCCCTTTCACTTCAGGAGATTCTATGATGCTATGACTTTCCAACAGAAAACTCACAATAGTTCACTTTTATAAGTCTGTAGGAAGATGGAGGAATCCACAGCTTCTCTCCTTAGGAAAGGAATCCCTGTGAGCAGCTCTCCCATGCTTTCATCTCATTCCTGCACCTCTTCTGCCAAGCTACAGCCCAAACTAACCTAAGAACTGCAGAAACAGGGAGAAGAGTCTGTACTTGAAGGCTATCCCTTTGTTCCCACCATCACTTCTGCTCAGAAACAGTGGCAACAAAACTGCTCTCAGTGAGGAACAAGAATAACAACAAAAAAAGCAATTCAAAATTAATTTATCACTGGTTTAATTCCTGGCATTCAGACATTCATCTCTTCCATACAGACATGATAATGTGATTAATACAAATGATAGCAGGCTAGTTTGAGGCACTCAGGAATACAGGACAGCATTTATTTCACACAGTGCAATGTATCTTTCTGGGTTTGTTATCCCCAAGCAGGGTTGCTTTGGTTGCAAAGATGTCTCAAAAATGTGCTCTACAGTCTCCTCCTCCTTCCAAAAGAGTAGAATTTTTCGTTTTGGTTTTTTTTTTCCTTTTTTCTTTTGGCATGTGACAACACATTTTGCTGTAGGAAACAGAGGTATGTTTTAATAGTGAGACAAGAGCTGTATTCTCAGGGAATAAGCCACGTTCTCAGTGTTTTTCTTTGTTCCAGTCTTTGAAAGACCTGGAGAACTATTTGACCTCTGCACTTCCCCAACTTCTGAAATAGGGCTTTTTGTTGGTTTTTTTTTTTTTATTTTTTCCCCAAAAACTGCAGAACAGTTGGAACCAGGAGATGTCTGATTTAAGGTGAATAATTTCCAAAGTCATCACTCCTGCACTTACAGTGGGAACTCCCCAGTGACTGTTCAAGAATAACAACAGGAATCCACACTTGTGCCTGTCCAAGACCAGTGGTGAGATTCTTAATCATAACTATTTCCTTATTTCAAGTTTGATGTGCTGGATACATCGTTCTTCACAGCTGGTACACATCAAACCCAGCCCAGCTTTGTTAATGGTGTAGAATTTATCCACTGATAGACCTGGTGGGATTGGGCTGCAAAGAGATGTGGTCAAAGTAATCAGTTGAAATATATACTCAGGTTATCTGAGAATAAAACTGCATTCTTATGTTTAGGCCATCAAAAATACATAGATATGTTATTTAGTAGAGGACTGTTTGAAAATAAAAATTACAAATTACAAATAAAAGTGGAAAAAAGAGATTGTCTTAACAGAAAAAATATCCTTCCTACTTAAGACTTTAACATATTAAATGCACTTGGGCATTTTACTTCTTTGAAAACTGGGGTTGTCTTCACAGTCACTTGTTTCTCAATTAAAACATTCTTTCCTAATAGTAGAATTTTAATTTTACTCTTAAACTGACTGAAGACTCAGAAAAGTAAGTCAGAGATGTGCGAGCTTGCCTTCATACATTCCACGTTAAAAAAAAAAAAGAACTGCTAATAATTCTTGCAGTACAGTGACTACATCTGTGAGACTTGCAAAAGGAATAAGCACTCACATCTTTTTCTATTAATCTCAAACGAAACATGCCTAGTCTAATATAAAATTTAATGTCAAGAACACGGTAACATTTTGGAGCATAGTCTGAGATGGATACAAATTAATTTAAAAGCCAGCAAGATCACAATATCTCCATTGGAAATATTCTCAATTAGGAGAATGGAGGAATTATATTCCATTCCTTACACTTAGAAAATGTTAACAGGTGGGTCAGATGATTTAACAAATACTAGTTTAATGAGACATCACTTTAATGCTTGTTGCTGCTAAGGTCATATATGTTCTGTGTGTCTACTGCTCAGAATTCTGAGCAGTAAGATTCCTCAACTTTAATGAAGCAGCTTGTGAAACTGTCAATTTTTTTTCTTTCATAATTGTTTTCA
>VZUH01004001.1:0-29696 GCA_013401175.1 Xiphorhynchus elegans | reverse complement strand
CCCACAGTAATGAATTTCCATGTTCTCCTCTTATCTCCAGACTTAAGATGCTTAGTGGGGAAAATGGATCTCAGTGGCTTCTTAATGCTGGATCCAGGACTTTGGTGGAAGAAACAGGACATTTAGCAGACAGCTGGAGAGGGCATTAGGGGAATTTTCGGGAGATTAGTGCTTATCTGGAGCCCATCCTTCCATGTCAATCCATTAATGTGACCCAGAAGGATTCACTGTGGAATTCTTGAATTCACCTACTGGAATTAAATGCAAAGAGTTCAGGTGCTCGGGGAGAGCTGGTGGGATTTGGGCTCAAGGTTGGGAACTGGGGGATGCAAAGGGAAACTGGAGGGTGTCACCTGAAATGAAGGAAGGGAAGGATGGAAGGTTTCACCTGGAGGCAGAACACAGAGGGAAAGGGTGACAAGAGACAAGTGGAGGAAGGACATAGAGCTGTTGGAGAGGCCAAAGAGGCTCCAGGATGGTCAGAGGGATGGAGCAGCTCTGCTGGGAGGAAAGGCTGGGACAACTGGGGTTGTTCAGCCTGGAGAAAAGCTTTGGGGTGACCTCATTGTGGCCTTCCAGTGCTTGAAGGAGCTACAAGAAAGATGAGGAGGGACTTGGGACAAGGCATGGAGGGACAGGACACAGGGAATGGCTTCCCACTGCCAGAGGGCAGGGATGGATGGGATATTGGGAAGGAATTGCTGGCTGGGAGGGTGGGCAGGCCCTGGCACAGGGTGGGCAGAGAAGCTGTGGCTGCCCCTGGATCCCTGGAAGTGTCCAAGACCAGGTTGGAGCACCCTGGGAGGTGTCCCTGCCCATGGCAGGGGGTGGCACTGGATGGGCTTTAATGCCCCTTCCAACCCCCCCAGTCTGTGATTCCATGATTCCCTGCTAAAGCCTCAGCAGCCCAGTCCCAGAGCTGACCTCCTCTGACTCAGCAACCCTGCAGAACCCAACACATCCAACAGTCTTAGAATGGCTCATGACAAAGAAGAAACCCCTCCCCTACTCCTGATCCTGGTGCTCCATCCCCTCCCACAGTCCATATGCTTCATCCCAACACTTATCACTCCTCAAACCTCTTGTTTCAGTTCCTCAGACAGCAACTCAATTAGCAAAGGTTCACTGTTGCCTGCATGCAAAAAATAAATTAATTACCATAAGTTTCCAAACTCGTTAAAAAACCCACAAAGCCCAACCCAGAAAATCCACCACATGGATGGCTCAGATCCCTGGCAGGGGCTCCAGGGGAGCTGGAGAGGGGCTGGGGTCAAGGCATGGAGGGACAGGACACAGGGAATGGCTTCCCAGTGCCAGAGGGCAGGGATGGCTGGGATATTGGGAAGGAATTGGTGGCTGGGAGGGTGGGCAGGCCCTGGCACAGGTTGGGCAGAGAAGCTGTGGCTGCCCCTGGATCCCTGGGAGTGTCCAAGGCCAGGTTGGACGGGGCTTGGGGCACCCTGGGCTGGTGGGAGGTGTCCCTGCCCATGGCAGGGGTGGCACTGGGTGGGCTTTGAGGGCCCTTCCCACCCAAACCATCCTCACTGTGAAGGGATTACAGAGCTCTTAATTACAAATTCTTGCTGGTACTCAACGAGCACATCAAAATAAAATTCTCAAATGGCTGTTATTTGGCCCAATTTTCACTGGAAGGACTTCAGTGGAAACACCAATCCACAGGCAACTGCCCTAAACTGTGAAGTTTTGGTATTAAACCTCACAAATACGTGATTTTTTGGGGGAGAAAACACAGAAAACCAGAATATTTCTCACCGATGGAATTTTCCTGTTTGGTAGTTGGTCACAAAACCTGCCCTGGGGGAGAATTTGAGATGGAAAAACTCAAACCCAGTGTTCCAAATTGAACAATAATGTAATTAAGTGAAGGTTTAGGATGTCCTGCTCAGGTGTGTCAGGCCAAGGCTTGTGCTGCTGGCATTATGGAACAGATTTATCTCTTGTTTCTCTGGGGCTTATACACAAGTGTCAGTCTCTGGAAAAATATTATTATATTATCTAGGAAAAAATGCTTCTCAAAGTAATTCTCACCTCGGTGGGTAAGAGCAGAACACAGAGTCCTGGGTAATTAAGTTAATGGAGTTATTACAGGAGGCTTATGGGACAAACCCCAAGTTTGGAAGGGACAGGAGGCACATGGCACTGAGGATATTTTGGGAGAAGGTCGTTTGGAGAGAGGACACCTCCAGGTACTGAGGGGACAGAAATAGCATTGAGCCAAAGGGGGTTGTCAGAGCTGTGACAGGTGACAACATCAAACTCAGGAGGGAAGGACTTGGACAGATCTGCAGCAAAAATATCAGTAATTCCTACAATTATGGAATTCTTGCTGGATTATATCTACAGAACGTTCAAGGCAAGGTTGGATGGAGCTTGGAGCAACCTGGCACAGTGGAAGGTCCTGCCCGTGATAGGGGGTGGAATGAGAAGATCCTGAAGGTCCCTTCAACCCCAACCTTTATGAATGATGATCATTAATAGCATTTCATACAGTCAATATAATATTAAAGAGAAAAATAAAGTCAGGTATAGATAATTTAGAAAGATACTTAAAAATGAAAGGAAAAGGAGTTCTTTAATTTTTAAGGAAATTTTAAGAAAAATTAAATAATAGGAAGAAAATTGAAGAACAGGCAATAATTCAATTTTTCAAATTTCAATGCTTTCAAAAATTTCAATGCAGGCAAACATATTATTTTGCCTGAAGGGAACTGCTCCATTAAAACACCTCCAGAGCTGGATAAACTCACCCTGATAGGCACCAGTCAATTATTCTGCAAAATTTCCAGTTATTATGCCAAAATAACAGGGATGTTTTTCATCCAGCCTCTTTAGACCCTTCAGAAACCAAATATTTCAACTGGCTGGGCAGAGCTGAAAGCCTGAGCAGAAAATGGCAATACCATGGGCTTTGCCAGACAGTCTAGAATGAGGATGTTTTTTTTTCCTCTTGATGTCTGTCTTTAATAGGAATTGATTATGTAAAAAGTTACTCTGCTCAGCAAAGGCTTTTTATAACCATTTCTCTCTCTCACAGCACTTTCCAGCAGCTCTTAAGAGCTCCCCTGCAAGAATAGCATTTGAAAGAAGTCAAAACCAACTCAAAGAACTCTTCTCCCAAAAATTTATGCTGAGAAAAAAGCCATGCCAAATGGTGCCCTTGAAATGAGATCTAGAGGAGCATCTCCTTCGTTCCCAGATCTTCTCACCATGTCACCAACAGCATTTCCGTGCTGGGAACTGATCTCCCCACTAAATTAAGGCTGTGTTTCTCCCCAAAATCTGCTTTTTGGCAGCTGAGGTGCCCCAGGGATGTGTCATTAGCCAGGAGGGACATTAATGAGTGGTCAGGATGTGCTTCTGCAGGAAGGAGATGCCCACCAACATTTGCCTCCTGCAAATTCAGCATTGGCCACGTCCAGCACAGAGCTGGGAATTTCTAAATCATCTTCTGTGATTTGGAATGGCTTTTCAGTCACTGAAAACATAATGGTGGGGACAATACTTGATATATTTCAACTCTGACCTAATGTATTTCCCTCCTCTCCTATTAATCCATCCAAATGGCTCCACCTCACTAAAATGCCAATACTTTTGGAATGGATTAAATAGCTAAACCAACCCAACACCAAATTAGGCCCAGCCAGATGTAAAAAGACCTCACACTTCTCCAGCCTTCCCTTCTTTGGCTTCACCAAAGTCCTTCCAGTCAGACCCATTAGATCTTAGAGAAACCAAGCACAAAATTACCCAACAAACCCAACAAGCAAGGGCAGAAATAGCTCAGAAAACACATTTAATACCAATCAAAAGTGAATTTAAGTCCAGGACCAATAATTTCGTATCACTGATGAAGGCAGCCAGGGCAAAGCCCCCAGCAGTGGAGGTGGCCAGGGAACCTCTCAAGTGCCCCAGCCATCATGAACTGCTACATCTCAAACATCCAGCAAGAGGGAGAGAGGAGATACAGGAATTAAGGCACTGGGGTTAACTTAATTTCACCTTTCAAAGGTCCCTTCCAACCCAGGAGAGTCCCTCAAGTGATGCACAAGGCAGGAGAAGGTGCTGCACAGCCCCAACCCAAACCACCAAGCTCCAGGGACCTCCTCAGGAGCCCAAACTCTCCTTCCACCATCAGACAGGAGGTTTGCTGAGTTTTAAAACACATTTCCTTGGATGGAAGAGGTGAACTCGAAGCCCTCTGTAGCATCCTGGTGGAACAGGGGCTGTCATTTCATCTTGATTACTGTTCTTAATTGCCAGCAGGGTCATGTAGCCCACACAGGGTTTAGAATTTGGGAGCTTCAGCCTGTGTTTTGAATGCAAAGCTGCTCTGGAAGAGAGAATTGCTTTTCATTTCTTTCTGCCTTTCCCCCACACACAGATAGGAGTCTGTACATCTCACAGAGCTCAGTGGAATTCATTTGTTTTGTGGTAAAACCAGCAAGAAACAGCCCAGGTGAACAAAGTTCCATAGCTCCTTATGGCCAACCCACCAGCTTTTCCAAGAGCACAGGGATGCAGGTGCCTGGGAAAAAGGGAGGATTTTCAGCTTTCCACCATCCTCAGGGCCCTCCTGGACAGCAGGGAGGGACTTAATAATCCCATTCTTATTTCTCTTTTGCAGAATGTCCTTTTTGTGACCCTTCCCTGCAACTTCAACGTTTATTTTTAACTTGAATTTCATAAACGAAGCACTTGGTCGCTGGGCTAATTGAAATATTTTTATCAGCACAATTAATAACTGATTACTTTCCTTCCCTCTTCTAGCGTGGAATTGGATTTTAAGCAGCAAGAAGACAAGCTCCAGCCAGTTTTGAGAAAACTTCATCCTATCGAGGAAACTCAGGTTGCACCTTTGCCTTACTCTCAGGAGAGCTACTCCTCCACTCCCAAGCAAAAATCCAAAACTGAATCAAAAAAGCATGGAAGATGGAAACTCTGGTTCCTTTAACCCATTATGAGTGGAGTTCAAGGCCTTCTTTGAAATAAACCCACCTGGAGTTCTCCCACCCATCCCCGAGGGGGTGTTGGTGGATCAAGGAGGGTTCCTGGCCAAGGGCAGCGCCCACTTCTCACCGTCTGTACCAAAAAGGCCTTTGTACCTTTGGACTTGTTGGGGAGAGGGCTCAGGGAGCGCCTGGCCCGCTTTTATCTGCAGTTTGCCAATGTGGGATGTAAAACCTGGCTCGAAAGCTGGACAAAGATGGAAAGCAAAACTATTTCCCACCCCCCCTTCTCAGATCCGACGGCGTCGCGTCCCAACCGGCTCAACCGCAGGCTCATCCCGTCCACTCCGGAACATCACCCTGGTTTTACAGCCTTTCTGGGGGGTTGGTGGGGGTCAAAAAACAAACCACCCCACCAAGCAAGCCTTATGTTTGCAGTGGTGTCAGTTTTACAGCTCCATGTTGATCGGGGAGTGCAGTTTTCAGCACAGAAATCCTGGACAAAGCACAATTTCCACCGTGGCCCGAGCGGCGCCCGCGTTGTTCTTTGCCTTCACCAGAGCTCCTCACCCTTCCACGCCATCTCTTGAGTTACCTGTGTCTCATCACCACCACCACCAGTTGGCTGCTCCTGCCCAAAAATCAGGACAAGCACGTCTCTGGGGACAACCCCCAATTTTGGGGAGCGCCCCAAGGGTCGGAACAAGAAGACAAAACCCAACGTCACCGATGGAACAGTCACAACCCGGATTGTCGTTGGCATTTGCCATCATTTGGTCATTTTTGGAAGCCTTTGGAAAGCCTCTCCACTCTTGCAGCAGGAGATTCCCAGTCTGCAGCACGGGATGGGAGCTGGAATTTTAAATGCTGTTGATTTCCTGAGCTGCTCAGATGGGTTTCCCAACTCATAATTTATCTCTCAGTCTATTAATTGTACTCGCTAATTGACACACTTAGGGGAGAGATGTGAAGCTGGTTTTTTCCTAATTTTATTTTGGGGTTTTTTTTTAAAAAAAATGGCACTTTAAATTTTGCTCTGACTTATAAACTGCAGCATTTTCCTTTAAGCATTTGCTCCTGTCATTAAACTTGCATCTAAAATGACCACTGGTGGAAAAATTCCTCGTGCTAGAAGTGGCCAGGGCGTGGGAATTTGGGTTTGGGGTTTTTGTCTTTTGGGATTTTTTAAGGATTTCAGAGAATTGGAGTGTTATGTGACAAACTGGATTTGAAATGGCATAACCTACAGCAGCTTTAAGGACAAATTCCTCAGCCTTTCAGGTGGAAATTTTGGGAGTGTTTTCCCTGGTTTGCCTCTTAGCTCAGCATCCAACCCATTCCTACAAGGAAACTGGATGAAATGACTTGAGTTTCCCCTCACCCCAAACTGCAACAAAAGGAGGTTAAATTGGGCATGGAAATGCAGCAGATGGCCATGGCCAGCCCCAAATTCATTTCAGCCTCTTTTAACAGAATAAAGGCACCTTTGCAGTAAAACTTCAAGAGGGCTATGAGTTCTTGCACAGAAATCTCCTGGAATTGAGGATTTAGGAGGGTGATCCTGTGTGCCAGGAAGGAAGTGCCATTGTTTCACAGGGGGGAAAAAAATGTGTTTCCTGTATTTTATATTGTTTTTAATTAAAACTATTAAACCTGTTTACAAGGCAGCCCACTGACATCGTTTAGAATATTTCCAATCTAAAATATATTAATTTTTTTTTCCCCTAAGCTGAAAGCAAGCTCAAATATGGACAGAGCAAGCAGAACACGGGGGTACTGAGTATTATTTTAAACCCATGTCAATAATTAATCAACTCTGCCATGCTCACGTGCCCAGTGGTGGGGGTTTTTAAAGGAATTAAATCATCTCTCCGTGGCAATCAATCCCAAAGCCCTGGAGGTGCCACCACCTCAGCTGGGGTGGGACACCAAACCCATCCCTGTGCTTCTGGAATCCCGGGAAAACAGGCAGGGAATGACAGAGTGCCCAAGCCAAGAGCTCAGAGGGGAAGTTCTCACGGCGTGTTCCCTCCATGTCCAGGCTATTTTCTTAAGGAGTTGCAGATTTTTAATTTTTTACATTTTTTTAAAGCGGGGACAAGCGACCATCCATGGAGTCTTGGCTTCCCACCGGCATCTCTCGTGTCCTCTCCTTCCCTCCGATGTAATTTGTAATAAAAAACCAATGTTTTTGCAAGTGTGTAAAATGTATCATATTGTATTGCCTTTAGAACCACTCCCCAGGCTCAGGTTAGGCAGACACCAAGAGAACAGAACCCAAAAAAACCCTGATTTTTTAGAGCTTTTAGTTCCACGTGGCTCACGAGGCTGTTTTCACCCTCCCTTAGATGATCTCTGGGGGCTCTAACGAAGGAAAATGCATTTTTCCTTTCAGTGTGGCTTTGCTGGATTCACTGGCAGCCCCCTGCCCTTCCCACACTGATTTTCTAGATGCACCTCTCCCATTCCCTGCTTCAGAATCCTTTGGGGCCAATAAACCCTGCAGTGATTTTATATTGAGTCCAGAATTTCCACCAAGCACCAGTTCCATTCTTTGCTTTAGGACTACGAGGAAACACCAGTCCTGTGAGTAGCACTTGGTTTCTTAAAGATGAAATAAAAATATCACTGTAAAAATAGGTTTTTTAAAAAAAAAATCAGGAAAAAAAAACATAATTAAAACTGGAAAACCCTGCTGTGGATACGAAGTGTTGGCTTTTTCTTGCTTGAGATGCAAAACCACTTCCCTGCCTTTGATTCCACTCCATGTTTTAAAGGGTGATCCCTTTCCCAAATCAAACAGGGTCGTTTTTCATGGACTGCTGTTAGATTATTCCAGTTCTTTAGGATCTGGGATACAGCACATATTCTGTATTGCTACTGGAATTCAACTGGGTCCATCCTCATCCCTGCATCAGTGAGGGTTTGGGATGGAAATAAAAGGGATGGAATAAAAAAAATCACAGCCATCATCCAGCCACTTCATTTTCTGGGAAATGAAGTTTTCAAGATGTGATTTCAAAGAGAAGGAAACATGTGACTCAATCAAACCAAGTGTTTGCACCTCCAAGAAGTCCAGTGAAGAAAATGAAGTTCTCATGAACATTCTGGACCCAGTGAACCTTCAGGGGACAGATTTGAAGGCACAGAGAGATCATTTCCATGCAGCTCCAGCTCCCAAGTGACTGCACCCCAGAGCTCTGCCTGGGACCCCTAATAATTCACATTATACAGACATTTGCTCTTGTGTTTTATCACCTTCTGGAAAGGCCTCCAAGCCTGGGAGGTGCCAAGAGATGGACACTCCACCAGTGCCTTGGATGGGTTGTTTTTCCACAGTTCACTCCCCACCTCACTCTTTTCACTCCTGTCTCTCTCCAGCTCCTCTTCCCTGTGACTGGAGTCACCTGCACCCCCCAGAGCTTCCCTTCACTGTCCCCAAGGACACCCCTAAATCTCCTTCACAGGCCCCCAGATGGCTTTTGCATCTCACCACACATCCCTTCCTTTCCTATCTCATGACTTCTGCACCCTCTCTGGGCTGGTTCTCCTTTAAAAGTTAAATGTTTGAACTTTGCCTCTGGAAGATCTTTCACTTTTGGAATTCCCTCCTCTTCCTGGATGGTTCATTCTCTACTGAAACTAAAAAAAGATGCATCATTTCAAGCCAAATCTCGTCCAAGGGAGGTCAGATTATGCTTCCTAATTATTATTATGCATTTTACTCTTCCTGCTTTGGTGACATCGCAAAAATGAGTTGTCACTGGTTCCTCAGCAGGAGCAACAGGCTGAATTTGAAGTCAGGAGTAAGTACTCCCTGAAAATATCTCGTCAGCACTCATTAACTAATTACAGAGGCTGCAGATGGAGCGATCCCAAGTCGTACTCACGAGCACCAAGGATATTTTTAATACAAATGCACTCAGTTAAAACACAAGCAGAAGTTTTCAAACCTAATTTGATAACTGCAAAAGGCGTAATTAACATTTCGAAATACCATTTGAATCACGTTCATCAAAACAATCATTAATTCACCCTCCAACTGAAGCTGAAGAAATTAAAATAACACACAAATCTCCTGACTTCCTTTCCCTGTCACTGCATCCCAGCACTGGAATGTTCTGGAAGAATGATCTGCTTGGAACCATTTGTGCATTGAGGCTCTGGATTCCATCCTTGGAAGTGTCCAAGGCCAGGTTGGAGCACCCTGGGCTGGTGGAAGGTGTCCCTGCCCATGGCACGGGGTGGAAGGAGATGAGTTTTAAGAGCTCTCCCAACCCAACCCAGTCTGGGATTCTGTGATTTTTCTGCTCCAACAATGGATTTTTTGTCCCTTCATCCCTTTCATACAACAAAAACTGTGGTGGGAAACCAAAGGGATAAAAGTGGAAGCCCAAAAATGAGTCAGTGGCTGATGTGCTAAAGGTAAAATGAAACTGCAATGTTTTCCCACCCCACGTGCCAAGGAAAGAGGCAGCAGCAGAGAACTCAGATGTGCTGAGGACACAGGACCTTCTGGAAAGTCAAACACCCCTTTCTGCAAATACAGAAAGAATTCATATTGGGAGAGGAAAGGGGTCATCAAAAACCCAACTTGCTAATGGATTCAAAAAGAAATCAAAGACCCCTTTGTGCAAATACAGAAAGAATTCATATCGGAGAGGAAAGGGGACAGCAAAAAACCAACTTGCTAATGGATTCAAAAAGAAATCAGTGTATGGAACCAAACTGATGCAGGACAGAGGGCCCAGGGCTCAGACACATCACAAATGTGGCCACTTGGACCAGTTTGCCACATCTCTCAGTCACCAGATGCACATACCAAAGAGAGAACACAAGGCAAAGCCAAACACACAGTGACACTCCCAAAACACACCCACACCCATCCCCATTTTAGGCCTCACTGTTCTCTTCATTATTTAGACCACTGTTAATTAATTAACAGTTGAAAAGTTCAAGTGTGAGGCTCTAAAACCACAGTGGTAAGACAACAAGGGGAGTGCTATCAGTCCTTCCTGCAGCAATTCAGAACACCGTCATTTGGGGCATTATTCTTCAATCATTTCAACACTGTCACTGTGGTTATCTCACTCAAAAAAGGCAAGGGAATGCTTGTAAGGCAGCAACAAACAGGCAAAGCTCTCATTTCCACACTCCTCAGCTGGCTAATTCCCAACAATACATCATTTGGGGGAACACAGAGAGCTCAAATCTGCCTCATCACCTGCCCACAGAGATTTCTCAAGTCTTTTTTTCTCCCTTTGTGCCAACCCCACCAAGATGAGCAGCCAGTGTTTGCCAGCTTCCTGAGCACACAGACCCCTCCAGGAGGTTTGGATTGCTTTGGGTCACCTGGGATTTGAATCCCAAGGATGTGACAGAGGTATTGAAGGTGACATCAGGAGACACTTACAATGAGCTCTGAATCCCGTCCCATGGAAATGACTGTTCTGTTCACTGTCCTCAGCAGGTTCTCCATGATTATCTGCACATGGCGCTGGGTGGGGCCCTAAGGAAAGAGGATAAATCAGTGGCAACTCCACAAACACACACCAGCACAGCTGAATTATTGGTGTTGCCTCTAAACCCACCTGGTCTTGTGAAAATTCAATAAAACATCACTTGCTGTTGGATCAACAGCAGGAAATTAGTCTGCCACTTTAACAAAGTCTATTTTATTAACACTTAATACTGATAAATTAACATGTACTGGTAAAATTTCAGTGAAAAACAAGTCCCTGGAAACACAGCAAAGCCTATGACATTTAGTTATCTACTCCTTTTCTTTTCCCAAGGCATTTTTCCAACATCAAAACCCCACAATGATTTGGCATTTCCAAATCAGAGGGGGCTGTTCTGCAACAGCTCAGAAAAACAAAGGAAAACTTTCATTAAGGAGTGCCCATTTCAGCCAGTTGTTTCAAGTGAGTATTCCTGGACTAGAAGAACCCACCACTCCTTTTTAAAGAGCTGAAAATGAAATCTTTAGTGCAACCAGCTTTGAAGGACAAGCCCAGAAACCTCGTGCAGAACAATGGGCAAAAACACAAGGAGAAAGAAACAGTTGAGCTTTGCTCCCACCTCTTCCTTTCTATGTGAAAAATACATTTTCATACTGGAAGAATGATCCCTCAGCAGCACAAATACACCCAGTACTGGTCTTGTGTGAGCTCCTACCATGGAGAGAGATGCAGCCACCAAAGAGGGACAAGGAGGCAGCCAAGCTGCCAAAATTCCTTCTCTGAGGCAGTCACATAGAGCTACTTTAAAAGAGAAATAAAACTAGCCCAAAGCCCCCAGTGAAATAAGATGCCAGATAGGATGTGAGTGGTTGCCCCCTGAGGTCCTTTCCAACTGAATTAGGGTGTGATTCCACACAGGGAGGAAGGTTCAGGCAGCAGCAGCAGCCCAGATTTTAAGAGAGCATCAAATCACTGCAGCTCTACAGCAGAACACCAGTATTTGTATGTTTGCTGAAGCCAAGAGAAGGCAAAAAATGAGGTATTATGCAAAAAAGGGCACTGCTACACATGCTGCACATCTGGGTACCGTGTCAGGAACAATCCATCTCAAAGCACATTTCCCAAAATGCTCATGGGGGAAAAAAACAAACCCCAGAACACCCAAGCAAACCATTTTCCACCTGGCAGGGGCCACACACCATGCAGGAGGAAGGCTGAACTCCTGAAAATGCCTGTTGAGCCCCTGAAAAACCAGAAAACCAGAACAGAAGCAGAAAAGCTGCCCTGGGGGTGCCTCAGGAACAGTGAGTGCTGGAGGGGATGGGTTGTGTGAGATGTCACACAACACCCCCTCAGCCCTGGACACCTAAAGGAGTTGGAAGAGGCTTACAGTGAACAAATGAAATCCAAGTCAGCAGGAGTTACCTGCTTAATTCATCTTACTAAGCTCATTGAAGTGCTGCCCATGAGCTGTCCAACACTCACCACGTCCTTCTTGTACAGCACTTCCAGGATGTTGCTCAGCAGCTGGCAACAAGCCTCCAGATCTTCTTGCCTCTCCAAGTGGTACTTGAGCTGGTCTGTCATGGTGGGCAGCAGGATCTCCCTGCAGTCTGCACACAGAACACGAGGTTACACACACAGCTTTGGCACCTCCACAGCTGCCTCAGCAGCCCCTGAGCTTCAGGGCTTATGTAAGATAGGGAAAAAATGGAAAAAAAGTTAAATTCTGGATTTCCAGTCACCTGGTTTTCAACCAGAACCTCTTTTCAGCTTAGAAACTTCTGCCTCTGACCACTCACTCCTCTCCCAAAACCATCCCCTTCCTTGCTTAGGTGCTCAGTCTGTTCTTACATGGCAGGAATAGCCAGGTCAAAATTAATTCCTAATTATTCATGTAAATGTCAACCCAGGGAATGGCCTGGTTCATCTCTGCCTGTTTGCTTGGGATCTCTGCCTTTGTAAAACCTCAGTCTAGGCTGTTCCCTTACTCCTGGACTGGGCTGGAAAGCAAAGAGCAGATTAAGCCCAACTCCAGAGGGCAAGGAGAGGAAGAACCCCAGTCTGACTGTCACTCCAGCACAGGCACAGAACATGCCCTTGCACAGCCTCTGGGGTCAATCAATCTTTATTAACATAAAAGGTCCCTGATTAGACATCTGAGAATGTTGGTTGTTGGTTGGGCTTGACAATCTTAAAATTTTCCAACCTAAACAGTTCTCTGAACCCCTTTTTAACAACAAACAAGCAACAGACAATCACAGACCTGCAAGAACCAACTCTGGGAACCCTCTCTGGAGATGACCTGGCACCCAAAAACCAGAGGAATTTTTATTATAAGGAAAAAACACTGATACAGAGCAGAAATACTGCCAGTGGGAAAGGCAGGCCTAAGAGGAAAAGGGTATTTCATGATACTCAGCACCTGGGCAGGTAAGGAAATCCTGTTTATATACTGGATGATTTTTACATACACACAAATATCTATATATCATACACATCAGTATCTAATATCTGTATAGATATTTAAACAAACCCAGGACTATCAACCTGGAGAAGAGAAACTTTGGGGTAACCTAATTATGGCCTTCCAGTGCCTGAATGGGCTACAAGAAAGATGGAGAGGGACTATTTACAAGGATTTGGAGGGACAGGACACAGGGAATGGCTTCCCACTGCCAGAGGGCAGGGATAGATGGGATATTGGGAAGGAATTGGTGGCTGGGAGGGTGGGCAGGCCCTGGCACAGGGTGCCCAGAGAAGCTGTGGCTGCCCCTGGATCCCTGGGAGTGTCCAAGGGCAGGTTGGACGGGGCTTGGAGCACCCTGGGCTGGTGGAAGGTGTCCCTGCCCATGGGCAACCTTGATCTAGAACCAGTCTATAACACTGCCCTCCTGCTCCCAAACCAGCTCAGGAGTGAGATGCACGATGATTACAGACAACAACAACTCCACCTCTGTTCTCCTGCCATGGGGATTGATGCCAGGGCAATGTGCAGTGGGAAACAAATATTCCCCTTCCTCAAGGGCTGCTCAGGGGGCACCACCAGCTCAGGAGCACCCAAGCAAGGACTTCATTCTGCACTGACACAGGGACCTTGCTGAGGGTAAATACACACACCAAATTTGTGTCAGCTGGAAAACCTTTCACTTGGAGGACACTGACAAAGGCATTTCTTAACTTTATGGTTCATTTAGTGGCAAAAAACCCATTAAACCTGTGCTCGGTAACTTCATTTCCAGTGCAGAGCATCGAGAGAGACAGTGGGATTTCAGTCATAATTGAGCAATCAGGACTCTTATAAATGCTATATCTGCTGCCCACTAATATTTAACAGACTGAACTTCCTCATGGAGAAATCCCTGGATTTTCTTTTCCAGACAACAGCAGCTCACTTGGTAATCAGCTGGAAGTCATTTGGAAAACAAAGCAGCAGAGAAGCCAAACAACTCCATAGGACCAAACAAATCAGACAGATCACTATTTACAGAAACCA
Organism: Xiphorhynchus elegans; assembly: GCA_013401175.1. Classification (NCBI taxonomy): domain Eukaryota; kingdom Metazoa; phylum Chordata; class Aves; order Passeriformes; family Dendrocolaptidae; genus Xiphorhynchus; species Xiphorhynchus elegans. Next base: position 15,771 of record VZUH01004001.1, on the reverse strand, counting down.
AACTCCTGACGTTTGCAAGGATAAGACACTTCATTTAACTCCCAGCCATGAGCACTGGCATGTGCACAACTGAAAATATGCAGGAGGTTATTATAAAACTGCTCCACACTCATTTATATGGCTATTATATATGTTATTTTATTGTGGAAGGGATTAATATTACTTATTTATTCATGCACTTAGTGCTTTATGGAAACATGTAATTATTTTATGTTCTTACATATTCATATTTATGTTTATAAATACAAGCACATAAAACAAATTTTAAAACTATATTTTACATCTTTTTTCCTCAACATATCCAAACTACACCACCATAGTCCATTCTTATCCAAGGTTGATATTCCCACTGAATCATCCATCACTCAACATCCTTCAAGCATCATCCTTAACAAACTACTCCACACACCCACCCTCTCACCCCCAAATCCTTCCAGCTTCACATATTCATGTATTTTCAATTTTAATTCCTCTGCAGACACCAATAAATCTTCCTTGACCTCTCAAAGCACAGATTTAGAGCGTTTTTCTCCCCCAGAAATATACTGATGAAATTTCCTGTGCATTTGCCAGCCCTCCATCAATTCCACAAGCCTGTACTGCATATTGCTTTTAGAAAAGAAAATCTCATTTCTGCAACAGGATACAGCATTAGTTGATGACTTAGATGAAAGTATTCCCTATCAGTTTGAAATTGCTGAATCAATGGTAAGGAGGAGAGGGAGACAATGACATCTTAGTAATGAACTCAGCCCACAGAGCAAGGGAAAGAAGAATCTAAAAGCTACAAAAAGGCTGTGGCTAAGGGGGTTCATTTATTTTCAAGTGAATTTTAGTGTTTCTCAAAGGTTCCCAGCACAACTGGTTCTTCTCAGAGAGCTCTAGAGAGAATGACCATGATGATGAGAAGATCAGAGGGCTGGGGCTGCTGTGCCATGGGGACAGGCTGGGACAGCTGGGGGGCTCACCTGGAGAAGAGAAGGCTCCAGGGACACCTGAGAGCCCCTTGTAGCACCTAAAGGGGCTCCAGGAGAGCTGGAGAGGGACTGGGGACAAGGCATGGAGGGACAGGACACAGGGAATGGCTTCCCAGTGCCAGAGGGCAGGGATGGATGGGATATTGGGATGGAATTGGTGGCTGGGAGGGTGGGCAGGCCCTGGCACAGGGTGCCCAGAGAAGCTGTGGCTGCCCCTGGATCCCTGGGAGTGTCCAAGGGCAGGTTGGATGGGGCTGGAGCACCCTGGGCTGGTGGAAGGTGTCCCAACTACATGACCTTTGTGGTCCCTTCCAACCCAAACCACTCTGTGATTCCATGATACCAGTGCCAAGAGAAGCTTTTAAGGTACCACTTTGTTTAGTGACACATTTAAAAAAAAATTACATACATTAGTGAGACCCACGGAATCCCAAAGTGGTCTGGGATAATAGTATAATAATATAATATATATGTGCCAAGTATAGCACAGCAGATTTAGGATGTTTTTAACAGGCAGTGACAGGAAAACCCCTGGTATGGAGCCTCCTGATAACATCCAACAGCCAGTAAGTAGCTCTGCTCTGTCAGCAAAGCTGGACTGAGTTCAGATTAATCACCTTTCCATTAAAACAAACTCATTTACATCTCTCAGGAGCTCAATAATGTTGGACTACACCATTCACTGCACCCTGAAACAGCTGACTTGGAGAGTCAGGTTTAAAGAGCAAACCAGCCACACACAATTTCTCCTTCCACCTCAAAATTAAATGGGTTGAATAAGGGAGGTCAAAGATGAGCCTGGTGAATGCACAATGTGCCCCTCTAGCCTTTCTTAGGAGAGTGTTTTACAGTCAGAACTTCTTGTCTTATCTGAGTTATCTCAATTTGCTCCTACCCAAGACAGTAAGGAATTAAACCATACATTACTGACTTCTGCCCCAAAGTCACTGCCACCTAAGAACGGCCAGGAGAAGGGAAAATCACTGCATAGAGAGACAGAGCTGAGCATTAATGAAGCAAAGGGTGTACAGATCCACCAGAGCAAACATTAGAATGGTCTTGGAGACACCAGTGCCATTTCACCCAGGCCCCAACACCAGCAAATCCATCTGCATTCTTCCTTTGGATTCCACCAAACCCAGCCTTTAGGGGCTGAATAATTTCCAAAGATCTCAGAAGTGAAGATCAAGTTGGATTTGCTGTCCCTACCAAAATTTTGAGGCACCAAGTAGGTGCTGACACCAGAGATTCATTCTCACCTCATCACCACTTGATCTGGTCTAAGACCACTACAAGGCCAATCCACTGAGAACATTTATTCAAATCAGAACCAGGAAAGTTTGTTTTTATCAGCATTTTGCATCCCCTGGTCCCAGTTTTTCTGCTCTGACAGAAGAATCCCTTCAAATCCCTTTTATCACTGAACCATTTGTTCCCTCCCTGCCTGGCCCTGAGAGCACAAACCCTTGGTTTGGGTCACTTTAACCTGCACTCAGCTCCAGAAAGAACAGAAGGTTTCACCTCAGATGAGGAAATCTGGAGGCCAAGTGCCTGAACTCATCTTTCACTGGCCCACTAATGAGCAAGAAGAAAAGAAACCAGGGATCACCAGCACACTGAAAGGTTGGGGTGTTGTTTTCCTTCAGCTTCCAAGGCAGAACATGATGCTTCAGAGAGAAAGCACATCCAAAACCCCATCTCCTCACAGACCTTCACAAAAGCTGAGTTGAGAGCTTTGATAAACCCCACTGCAGTTGAAGCTCCAGTAGAGCCCAGTGCCAGGGACATCCAGTGCCAGGGACATCCACAGCCCAGTGCCAGGGACCCACAGCCCTCTGAAAATACCCAAGCCCAAGGTTTTGTCTTCACTCCTCTATGGTCTGTAACCTGCAGTGCCAATTCACAGCCCCTCACCTCCAGCTGGGACAGGGTTTGGAGCACCCTGGGCTGGTGGAAGGTGTCCCTGCCCATGGCAGGGGGTGGCACTGGGTGGGCTTTGAGGTCCTCCCAACCCAACCATCCTGTTTGGTATGACTTGTCCTTGCAATGGAACACCCTTGATGTGTTCCAGCCCGCCCTGTGATGGCAGGAAGGCCAGCCCAGCAGGGACACAGGGCTGGGGACACTGCTGAAAGCCATGAGTTGGTGGTGCCAGGGGCCTCTACTCACCATGCTGTGTGAAGAGGTCACTGTGGACAATCTCAATGAGGCAGTAGAGCTTCTGGATGGTCAGGCGGCTCACGGGCACGTTGAGGATGAACTCAGTGAACAGCTTGCTGCACACAGCAAGGGAAACAAGGGAAAACACATCAAACTGCCTCCAAAACACATAAAAAACAAGACACACAATGTCATCCTTTTGGATGAGCAAACACTGGTTTTTTGAGATGTAAAAGGGTTTGACAGCCAAGTCATGGAAACAAATTTAACAATTTAAAGTTCCTTAAGTCTTTTCTTTTGCCCCTTCCCTTTTGTCTCAGTTTTACCCTCTCCCCACACGTTTAAGGTTTCAGATTTGAAGTTTTCATTGTCTGTGCTTCCCTTCCATCATCACATCCATGATTATGCACACCAGAAATTAAAAGGTGGTGATTCATCTTACAAGCCACCACCAAGAGAAATAAGTGGATAAAACCACCCCAGGAATCATCATTTTAGAAGGATAAGGTACCATACCCTGATCACATGGACTCCCACATAACATGAAATAAGACTTCTCAATAATTTTGCATCCCTTCCTAAAATCTTGAGTGTTTTAGGTTTCCTATTAAGCCTTCACTTCTAACTCAACCTCAATTTAACCAGTATTTAATTGTAATTTGGAGCTGTGTTGCACAGGACAACTGCAGTGTTTGGTTAAACAGGCCAAGTCCTGGTGCTTTCATTTGGACTATTTTCCCAGCACTTTTGCTAGCACAAACCAAAGTATTCATTTAGTCCAGAAATCCTCCAAACATGCCCTTCCCAGGCCAGAGGAGGCATCAATGGCCATGGAGAACAGATGACAGCACAGGCACACAACTGAAATGCCAGCTCCTCAGGCCACTGAAATGCCAGACTGAGATTATATTTCTTTTTCATTTCTGCTTTATCTTTCCTTCCCTCATTTTGACACATCAGACCAGAGAATTAAACCAGACAGCAGAGAGAAGGACTTGTGCAATCAAATTAGGAGAAAAGAAGGGTTTATTCAATTTAAATGCCTTGTAAGAGCACCATGATTTTTTTCTCTCCTTAAGTTAGAAGTTCCCCTGAAATCAGTTTTCATTTGGCCTCTCCATTGTTGTTTCCTTTATTAAACGTCCTCTTATTATCCTTTCTATTTACTAACAACAATCCTGTGTTTATGAGCTACTGAAACATCAATCCAGCACCAGGGTTCACTGAATTATTTATTATTCTATTATTCCCATTACATTTCTACTTGAAATGAAACCTCGTGGTGCAGCCCAAGAGTTTTCATGGCAGTTGCCTGACTGATAATTCTTGTTCTTGTCAAGTTTGTCAGGTATTTGCCAGCCCTTAATGTCATCCATCCTATTTAAAAACAGATCCTTTGTGCAGCCCTAAATGTATCTGTAAGGGGAAAAATCCAGGGGAGTGATAAAACTTCTTAGGGGATTGTATTTTAGATATATATATATATATAAATAAAGATCTGTATGCAATTCACACCACACATTTAATTAGCTCCACTCACCTGAGCTCCTTTGGATCAAACACTAATTTCACATCATTCACAATAGCTGGCAAGTATTTGAGTGCTGCCCCCTAAAAAAAAACAAAATAAATAAAAAGGATTGAAATGTGCATCTTTTCAGGTGATACAAAACCTGCCAGAAGAGAATCCACAGATGAGTAGGTTGTTTTGGCTTCACTCAACCCCTGTGGTTTGGCCTTAATCATATTTTGGGGGGTAAATCCCCTAAACTGAAACTCAAGGAAAACCAAACTCTTAAATTTAACATATTTTAACTGTTTGCAGGAACTTTAACTCATTTTGTCTTCCCATTTTTTAGGAACAATTACCAAGGTATCTATTTATGTATTTATTGAACAAATATTCTCTTACTGTCACCAAGAGCAGAAATCCAGCAGTTAAAATTTAGTACCCAGCAAATTCATGTAAATGTGCTTTGGGGTTAAAAACAAGTATATGGGTCTCTAATAATACTCCAGCTAAACATCACTCAGTCTGCACAGGCATTTCAAAGAGATGCAGGAAAAAAGACATCCACTAATTCAAATATAAACTACAACACTCAGACTTAACTCAATTACCTCTGTGTTTGGTTGATAAAATCAAATTATTTGATTAGAGATGTATTTTTGCCTTGAAAGGGGGATGTTTCATGCCCCACACAGGGAATTTCTGTTTGGGGCCAGAGCTCAGCACTCACAGTTTCCATCAGAGAGCACCACGGAATGGGAAGAAGGACTTTTCTTTATTAATGAATCCTTTCCTAGACTGCAGTCTGTGATGTCAGACAATCCCAACACAAGAAGGAAACCTCAGAGCCCTTTCCAGCGTCTAAAGGGGCTCCAGGAGAGCTGGAGAGGGACTGGGGACAAGGCATGGAGGGACAGGACACAGGGAATGGCTTCCCACTGCCAGAGGGCAGGGATAGATGGGATATTGGGAAGGAATTGGTGGCTGGGAGGGTGGGCAGGCCCTGGCACAGGTTGGGCAGAGAAGCTGTGGCTGCCCCTGGATCCCTGGGAGTGTCCAAGGCCAGGTTGGAGCACCCTGGGCTGGTGGGAGGTGTCCCTGCCCATGGCAGGGGTGGCACTGGATGATCTTTAAGGTCCCTTCCAACCCAAACCCATCCTGTGACTCTCTGTTATTCTATGTGATTCCATATGACAAGTGAAGATAATTTACACCTCCACAGTCTGGAGACAGAAGAGTTCTCTCAGCAATAGTTACTACTGGTAGAAGAGTCAGGAGCAAAGAGGCTCCAGGAGCATTGCCTTGCACACACAAACCACCTGCCTGTTTCCAAATAATGACATTTTCCTGCCACAACCCTGGTAATTCCAAACCCAATTCCACCACTCTTGAATGCCAGAAGCCAACTGCTGGATGGCAGCCCAAGGAGAACTTCAAGCAGCCAACAAGGCTCGTGGTCCCTTCTCAAGGAGCAAAGCCCCACCTGGCCATTGATCAGGCTCCAAATTTCCAATTCTTACTCACAGCCCATGGAATCTGTCAGGCTGGAGGATCCAACATTCCCACCTGTGCTTGAAGGACTCCTTCCAGTGCCCAAGGAGGCTCCCAGGCCTAATTATGCAAATGGGGTCATTAGTGCAGCCCCTGGGCTGGATGGGGGCTCCAGTGACCAGTCAGAAAGCACAGGCAGGGCAGGGGGTTTATTGGCTTATCATTGCTTATCATTTAGTGGCATGTCCTGAAAGGAGCCTGAATTTTATATCTGGGATTAAAACCTCACATAGCACTGCAGAGGTGGGAAAATTAACCCCTTGACCAACTACTACTGGTGGGGAAAACACTATTTGCAAAATCCTGTAGTTACAAGAAGGAGCAGCAGCTTCAGTTCTACTTTCTGGACATAGAAAAGTTTAGGTTTTAAAGTCTGAAGAATATTGTGGAAGTGTATTCCCTCATTTCCCACCTAAACTGGCTCAGGGGATGATCAGACAATGAGGCTCTGCAGCCCTGTGATTAAACCTGACCCAAAGGGCTCCCAAAGTACCTTATTTTTGGTATTAAGCCATGGAAAGAGCAGCTCTGACTGTAGATTTGACTCTGTTAAAGCTGCAGCTGGAGGAAGATTTTTATATTAGAAGTAGCTCAATGACAATGCTGGTTATTCCCAGGATACTGAGACACAGAAATGAGGAATAGGAAATTCAGCACATGAAAAAGCCTGCTCTTGTCCTCTGAAATAACATCAGGAAAAAACAAATGAGCATCTGGTTTTGTTGTACTCTGGTTGATTTTTTTTCTTTCCACTTAAAGAAATTCAATTAATTGCTTTCCACTCTTGATCACCACTGGACAAAGGTTCAAACTCCTCATTGCTGCAAGAAGTGCATGGCAAACTAAGCCAAAATCTTCATTTCCTTGTTCCACAGCGATGCCTTCATTTGAATATTCCAAACAGCTTTAGGAAAAACAACAATGGAGCACCTTAATTTTTAATCAAACAGGTCTTTGCAGTCATTTCCCTGTGATCCCACAAGATGAACAGACAGAGCTGCAACCCTCAGCCTCACACACACAGTCAATAATTACACACCATTTCAAGCTGGGCTACAATAAAAATTTTCCTGCCTGAAGGGGCTTCTCCCTTCGTGGAAAACAAGTGACAAATTATTACCACCCTTATCAGGTTACAAAGTCATTAATTTTCACTACTACAAAAGCACACGAATAAAGCAGCAAAGGGGAAGGAGAAAAAGGAGACAGTGCAATGCATGAATAATGGATGGCTTTTCCCTGGGTTGGATTTCCTCCTACCCTCAGTGTTGTAGGGACTGTGGGGATGCTGCTGGAATCTTCCTCCCAAACTAGAAAACCAACATTTAACCATGCCAGGAAAGAAAACTCACCAAGTGAAAATAATAAGGGCCACCAAAGTCAAAGCTTTGCCTTAAACAGAATAAATGAAGCAGTAATTGATGGCCACAGTTGCCTGCACAGCCAATCCAGAGGATGAGCATTCCCAGGAATAATTGCAGGTTGTTCCTTAAATCATCCCAAGCACCCCTTGATGAGGAGCAGCCACCCTGTGCAACCTCTAAGATAAATTCATTGATGACTTTATAATCACTGAAGGGCTAATTGTGTTTTCTCAAACTCCTTCAGAGCTGGCAGTGAAAAAACATTTGTGTTGGAGGAACAAACTCAGGGATGGGCTCTATCTGAAGGTTAGTTGGGAAAAAAACCCTTCAGGCATGAGAAGAATTCCAGAATAAATAAGATCACGTGCAATGGGGGGTTTATTCCCAACAGTGCCCATCAGGGAAGGGTCCACTGCACCTCCCACAGCTCTTGGCTTGCTGGTGGTTCATTCCCAGCCAGGTTTAATGAGACAAAAATGGCACCTACCAAGAGGAAAACCCCTTTTTTCATTTCTTTTTATCATTTCTTCACAAAAGGGATGGCAGGACCTTTTCTTTAAGCACACTCCAGCAACACAGGGCAACCTGGCTAAGCAGCTGAAGTCATTTATGACACAATTTGGGATAACAGACAGAAACAAGAGGAGTTTGACCCAATTCACTGTGGCACAGATGAGCAGATGGAGGGATCTCTCCAAGCAGTGATGTCTGGTCAGAGCAGGAAGGCAACAGGGGGAAATGATCCCAACAACACCCAGCAACAGGACCTTAAGGTTGTCCTTAGACTGAACAAATGGCATTTGCAAAGGATTGAACAGAATGTGTTCTGAACAACACGCTCCAGGTTTTGTCTGGGCTTTATGCTCAGCCCTTTCTACTCCATAAAAGCCAAAATATTTCATTTAAAACCCTAATTTTCCAAAGTTGTCCATTCCCATCAGCAATGCCTCGTCTCAAAATTAAGCATAACATCTCTCTGCCAAATCCAGCACGTTCTTAAGAATTCCTTTGTTTGCCAAAGCAGTAAATTTGTTTTCCCCACTCCGTTTGAGCATTATTTCAATGTTAATTGTCATCATTTTGTGTTACTCCACACAAAGGACCTGTTCTCTTCCCAAAATGCCATTCTATTAAACTCCTCAGCCCAGTCAGCAGCTGGATGAAAAACACCCAGCAACACCTCAGCACTCATTTTAAGTGCCCCAGTCCCCAGCACTTCTTCAGGCCATAAACTACACCAGTTTTCATCTTTTCATCCCAGTTATTCATTCACAACCAGCACCTGTGGCACAGAATTCAGTGTCAAACAGCCCCAAGTAAAGAAGCACCATCACAAGTAAATCTCTTCTAGAATCCTCAGTCCACTGTTGTATTTTGTTATTCAACTAACTTTTAATGATGGTTATTAAGTGTTCAACCCACTGGGAGAGCCCTGCAGCCTCTTGTTTTCTCCCCAGGTACCTCAGCAGCTTGTGATGTATTTCCCTGTCTTCATTTAAATCCTTTGCTGTGGCTTTAGCAATAAAAGCTTAATATTAGAAGAGAGAAAAGCACAGCGTGGATGCTGAGAAATGTGTTAAAAGGGACAAGGGTTATGGGGGAAAAAAAAACCCCACACAAGGGAATTCACTTCAGAGAAAGGGGATCATCTTTGAGCCCAGCTCTGCTGGTCACACACAGGATAATTTCAGACACAGGATAATATCAGACACACAAAATCCTCCATCCAATCATTTAGAGCACAGAGAACCGAGCCAGCTCCCAGCCTGTGATCTCCCAGTCATCCTGAACAAGCCATCACACCCAACAGGAGAAGGTGAAGGAAATAATTACCATGCACCAATTAGCAGAAAACAGGAACAGACCCAGGAAGGCTCCCTGCATTAAAAACCATTAAAAATGCACACACATGCCAACTGCTGCACACCTTAGTGCAGCAAGAACCCTGAGAATCCAACTGAGGAGCAGCAATAAAGGGCAATCCCTCCTTCCCAAGCTGGAACTGCAGCCCCTCCACTCAGCAGGCAAGGAAAAATATAGTGAGAGGGCAACCAAAACATCTGTCAGCTCAAATCATCGCTGGAGTTTCCACTTTCCTTGAAAAATCAGGTGGAAGAGCAGCCCTGGAATGGCTGTGCCCTCTGCAGCCAGCAATGGTGCACCAAAAACACTTAATTACAGTTAATTAACTACAAAATCCAACATTGGGAACACTGAGTCACACCATTTCACCACCTCAAACTCAAACCCACAGGGCTGGTTTTTGCTGCCTTTACAGCCTGAGGTGAAAGTGGGTTTTAGTCATTCTTGCACCTCGACACTTTAATTTCAACATATTTGATGGGTAAGAGGTGAAAGAGGTAAAAGGAATAAGTGGCAGTAAAGTGCCAGAAGAGGTTTAAGTGCTAAAGCTCTGCTCAAATCATGTTCCAAGAATAGAGGGAATTTTACCTCTTTATTGTAAAAATACATAGGTGAAATAGTATCACTCAAATTTTAAATAACCCCTTAATAATATTATATATATATATATATATATATACACACACACCCCTATGAATTCTCCCCTAAGAATTCTTGAACATCCATAACCCTCAAAGAGGTTACAAATTCCAAATCTCTACTTTGTGCTTTACAACCCTAAATCCTCGTGTGATTCACACAGTTTTCTTTTGAGGAAACTTTTATTTCAGATGCCACCCAAAGCCTTGAAAAAATTCAAATCAAAAAAAGAAGAGGCAATTTAAATGCAAACTATTAAGTAACTCAAGACCTGAGCTCGAGTCAGAAACACCTCAGCTTCCAGGAGGACATCAATATTTGAGCAGATAAAGAGGAATTCTTGCTAAAAACACCAGACTGCATCATTCATTCATTCCTTCAGTGTCAGCTTGAAGGCTGCTCTCCTACAAATAGGGAGAAAACTGCAGTTCATCCAGCCCAAAGAGCAAAGGTGTGAACCTCTCCAAGGAACTTTCCCCTTGATAAAGGAGCCAGACAGAGCCCAGTTTCCAGAAGAAAGAGAAACATCCCAATGTGTGAATGAAGCATCTGTGTCTTTCAATGTGAAGCACATTAATTTTCTATGTAAGGTCTTTGTAACTTCTTATCTCTCCAAACAGGCTTATTTTGTGTATCATGTTTAGCTTCTTCAATATATAGAACCATCAGTGGAAACAGCCTGGGAGTGCTGGATCTGCTGATGTTCCTGCACAGCAGGGTCTGGGAACTTCTCTGCTTATCTGTGTCCTACAAACCTCCACAGAGGATCCAACAGCATAAGAATCACAGGATGGTTTGGGTGGGAAGGGACCTTAAGGACCATCCAATGCCACCCCTGCCATGGGCAGGGACACCTCCCACTAGCCCAGGGTGCTCCAAGCCCCATCCAACCTGGCCTTGGACACTCCCAGGGATCCAGGGGCAGCCACAGCTTCTCTGCCCAACCTGTGCCAGGGCCTGCCCACCCTCCCAGCCACCAATTCCTTCCCAATATCCCATCCAGCCCTGCCCTCTGGCAGTGGGAAGCCATTCCCTGTGTCCTGTCCCTCCATCCTTGTCCCCAAGTCCCTCTCCAGCTCTCCTGGAGCCCCTTTAGGCACTGAAAGGGGCTCTCAGGTGTCCCTGGAGCCTCCTCTTCTCCAGATGAACCACCCCAGCTGTCCCAGCCTGGCTCCAGAGCAGAGGGACTCCAGCCCTGGAGCATCTCCATGGCCCTCAGAAAAGGTCCCTGTGCCACACAATGGTCTGTAGAGCCCAGAGCTTGGTCTCCAGCACTGGCCACAGGAGATGCCACAGGCAGTGTCTGTGTCCATTCCCCTCCTTTACAGGCTGCACCTCCACCCACCCTTCCAGCACACCCCAGGACTGTGCCCTGTCCATGTGCTGCCCCCACAACCCCCTGTAATAATGAGCTTCAGAAAAGACAAACTATTTTACTCCCTTTAAACTGTCCACTAAATCCCACAGTGCAGGCAGGGAGTGTTTCCCCTGGCAGGAAGGTGCCCCATTCCCAATCCCAGTCCTCTGTCCCCCTTTATCTGCTTCCTGAGCTATGGACACCAGGACAGCACCTGGCATGAAGGAAGGGGATACACCAAGGCTGTGACAACACAGTGACAGCCCTGCCACCCTCTCCTCATCCCTCTGGCTCCCATTCCTTCTCCTGCCACTGCACGTGGATCTGATGCCCCTGCACTGATGACTCCAAGGTGTCCTTCCCCAGTTCCAAGCAGAGCATCATGCAGGGATTCATTTACTGTCCCTTACTTTTGGTGCCCCCCAGCTCACACTGCAGCCCTCTCGATGCTGGGGGTCCATCTGGAGGTCCACCTGAGGCTCCTCACCACCAGCACAGTCCTGGGCTACCACCCCAGTCCCTGAGAGATGCTGAATGAAGCCTCTGAGTCCATGTCCCCTCCACATGGCCAGTGACACCCTCCCAGCACCCCAGCAAGGCAGGAGTCACAGAATCCATCTCTCTCCCTCTCAAAAAAAGCCCACATTTATCCACCTATTCAATAATTTTATTCTTTGTAACAGAACCACATGTTTCTTGTTCCTGCACAAACTCGAGCCCTTCAGTGGATACCTGGACATAATAAAAGCAATTTCACGAGCTGCAAAAAAGCCAATACTAACAATTATGTGTTCCAAGAGCTAAGTAATTAGAGTCCAAAGGAGAGGAAAGCAATGAATAATGAATGAAAGGCCGTCAAGGCTTCTGAAAGGCATCCTCAAGCACCCTTCTCCACCACACAGGCTCCTCTGGCACTGCTGCTCCTCCCAGCCCCTCCAAGCACAGACAGGAGATGTGCCCTGCCCAAGTGGCATCATCCCTCCTGCATCTCAGCTGAACACAACCAAAGCCATTTCTTAGGGTCATTTTTTTTCCAAGGTATAAATTGTTAAGAAAGAAAAGAGCTCCCGTCCATCTGTCCCTGAAGCAGGCCCTGCAAAGGGGCCTCAGGACAATAAATCTTACACTCCATTCTAATAATCTGAAAACATCCTGTTTGTCAAACCCCAAACAGCACTCTCTGAGCCACTGGCTCCAACTTGCCCATTTCCATTCAGGACAGATGCTTTGCCAGTGAAATGGAAATACAGCTTGGTGGAAACATGCAATATCCCTGGTTTGTTATCAGATGATACAGTCTCAGCCTCCTCCTGCCTAAAATACTCAGCTCAGCTGCTTGATGCCCATTGTGTGTCTTTGCTGTGTGCTCAGCATGGCATTACAGCCCCAGCCCTGTGTGTGCTCCCCTCCAAAGGACTGGTGCCTTTGACTCTGGGGTTTTCCTGCTCCACTTCCCCCAGCTCCCTTCAGGAGGAACCTCTTGCTCTGGCACAGCAGGAGGAGTCAAACTGTCCCCAAATTCCACCCCAACCCTTAGGCCCTTGATCCTCTTTCAACTGGTTCAGCACAGCTGGGTCAAGAGTTTAAGCTTTTTATAAATTCTATTTGGAACCACATGGAGAAGTTCAAGGTGCAGCTCATCAATGACTCTCTGTACTTTTCCACCATGAAAAAGAGCCACTAACTTTTGGATCCAGACTCCTCTGGATACAAAGATCTGCAGTCCTACAGTTCAGTGCCTCTGCTCTTTGATATCAACACCCATCTGAGGGCAGAGAGCACAGTCCCAATCCCAAGAGCCAGTCCATGCCACTGAAATTAGCTGCTGTTTTAAAGGGACACAAGAAGAGGGGTGAGGTTTGTAGTCTGACTCACTGCTGATGTTCCATTTTAAGAGACTCAAGTGGAGTTCTGGAACAGTCTCAGCTATAAATAAGTTTTAAAAATAAAAGGATCTGTGTTGTCATCAGCATCCCAAAGGTAATGCTTTCAAAAAAACTTGTACAGTCTCAACATTAAGGTAAGTCAAATGTCATTTAGCCCTTAGCTAAGGTCTCTTTTCAAAAGAAGAGAGAGGTATTTGCAGCAATTCCAGGTTGGGCTCAGTGATCTCTGAAGTCTTTTCCAGCCTAAGTTATTGTAGGATTCTATAAACTCACCTGGAAGCACATTCCTCATACAGTCCCAAACCCTTCTTTAGAAGCACCAGGTGCTAACCAGGAGGGAAGAGCAGCTTTTGGGCCCAACCACCAGCAGGGATTCACCAAGTACCCAGCTATGCTTTAGGATGCACACCAAAGCCACATTTGGAGATGTGGAAGTACAAACCTTCACTATGACAGTCTGGTCAGAGTTGCTGCTCATCATCTCGTTGATGGACTTAAAGAGCTGCAGCAGAGACTCCCTGAATGCTTCTTCTCCTTTGTTTTCATACAGCCTGGAAAAGAATTAGCTTTCATAAGCAATGGGAACACCTTTTTTTAAACAGTCTGTTCAAACCACAGATGACCATTTCTTGAGTCTCATTTTTCCCAGAATTTCTACAAGTTTCTTCATTAAATGAAGAGTTTTCTTTTGCTGGGCCAGCAGAAGGTCAGATTTTTCTTCCAAAGCCTCCTATGTAAAATGCCCCATCCAGTATTGTTGTTTCAGCCCTCAAGGGGTGCTGAATCCCTCAGCAATGACCCAATTCCAGCAGTGGCAGAGTCTCCCCACCCTGCAGATGTCTGGGACAGCCCCTGCCAAGCAGATCTCCCACAAGGAACCCAAAAAGCATCCAGACAACTTCCCAGCAACCATTAAACCCTACCAGTGGCCACGGGTGAGTGGCCTTAAACTCTGGGAAAGAAAGAAAAGGCCCATCAAGCCACTATTTGCTAAGAAAATGCCCTTTTTTCTCCTGAAGTTAAATTGTTTAATCCTTCCACCACTGATTTCAGGCTCAGTTTTCCAAACACTCAGTAAAGGTGACACAGAAGAATGACTAATCCACAGCTCAGGCTCCTTCAGAGCTCAGGTGGCCACAGGGACCCCCCCTCTCTCTGCCAGAAGCTTTCAGGGGGATAAAAACTGCCCAGGGACACCTGAGCAACACCAAAGCCAAGCTGAAAACCTTGACATGGGACTGGGGGCTCCTGAAACTCCTCTGAGTATTTTAAATGCAGATTTATCTCTGTTTCAGGGGTGGGGTGAGATCATTCTCAGTGCAAAGCAAGGGGGAGAAGACCAGAGAAATGTTTTAAAACTCTATGCCCTCCTGCGGCACTGTCTGACTGAGCTGTGCCAGGGTTAGACAGACTTAACATGGCCAAAATAAAAAGGGATTTGACATCCAGATTAAATCTAAGCAGGGGTGTTTATAAACATCAGAGAGAACTTCAGAGTCTTGAAGCAACCTGGTCTAGTGGAAGGTGCCCCTGGCAGAGGGTTGGAACAGGACAGTGTTTGAGGCCCCTTCCAACCCAAACCATTCCATGATTCTGTGACTGTTCCCCAACTAAACCCCATGTTCACCCAGACAGCTCTGGCTGCCTCCAAGAGCCTCACCCAACAACAACTGGGCTTCCAAAGCCCTCCCTGGTTCCACTGGCTCTGTCCCTGAACCCCCCAAAACCCACACACCAAGACCCATTAGAGCAGTTCCCAGCAAGAGTTCAATTCCCCTCTGTTTTCCTGCTTTTGATTCTGGAATTAAACTCACAGGAAGGTCCTCCATGGGGTCTGCAGCTCAGGACCAGAACCACACCAAGAGTACAATCACTGCACAATTTCTTCGTGTTTGAAGATCACCAAATCCCAGACTGGTTTGGGTTGGAAAGGACCTTAAAGATCATCTCATTCCATCCTCTACCATGGGCAGGGACACCTCCCACCAGCCCAGGGTGCTCCAAGTCCCATCCAACCTGGCCTTGGACACTCCCAGGGATCCAGGGGCAGCCACAGCTTCTCTGCCCAACCTGTGCCAGGGCCTGCCCACCCTCCCAGCCACCAATTCCTTCCCAATATCCCATCTCAAGCTGCACCAGGATGGATCAGATATCACAGCAGGAAAGGGGCTGTCCTAAAGATAAACCCAGAGCTCAGACCCTTCTTGCTGCCTTGCACTGAAACTGCTGTGTATCAATTTTAATGCTGTGTTGGAGACCTTGGGGAGCCCCAGATATTAAAAAAGGCTTTTAACCAGAACAGAGGGGAAATGAATGCTATAGAAATAAAAATTTAAAAAAAACAAACACTAAATAGTGTTACTTTGCTGTGCAAACTTCTATTCCCCTTTCAGGCTAAAACTGGGGGTTATGCAGGACAAATAACTTGTTAACTCCCAATTTCAAGAATGGATTTCAGTGCCCC
>VZUH01004000.1:15293-30768 GCA_013401175.1 Xiphorhynchus elegans | reverse complement strand
CTCTGGGACTCCATGTTGGAGAAGTCCTCCACGGGCTTGGCCCCGTTGGTACTCGCCAGCTGGGCCAGGCCCTCGGAGCCGTTCTGGTTGGGGCCCAGCAGATCCACCTCGCTCGCCGAGTTCTGGCAGTTCCCGGGCGTGCGGCTGCAGGGAGGGAAACTCATCACTCAGCACATCAGAGACAGAGCCCAGCACGGCCCAGACTGCGTGGAGGGCTTGTGGTAAAGGGGGACAAAAGACCTGAACTAGTTCCCCAAGTTAATGAACTTAGTTCCCCAAGTTAATCCTACAAAACAAGTCATGTACTTAGAAAAACAATCAATCACCCACAGAACACCCTCTTCGGCCTCAAACACCTCTCACAGCATAAAAAATTCAGTTTCTATTTTCTCCTCAATTCAGAATCAGTCCTAACAAGCCAGGATTTCAGCAATGCCTCAGTTATTTTCTCATAGAGCTATCTGGTGATTATTAATCATGTGATGCTCTGGCACCTTAGCCCACCTGAAGCCTTTCTAGAGTAGCTGCCATGGATTCCTGCTGGCCTAAAATAAGGATTGGACTCAGTGGGAATGGTTCATCTCCATTCAAAGCTGGCAGTGTGCACTTCCCAGTGTTTTGTTTGGCTTTTCCATTTATTTTTTTTACCATTTGTTTGCCTTTCCCAGTTTTCCTACATGTTAACAGGAGCCACAGCAAGTACAACATATCAATTACATCAACAGCCATCCTTTTAGGAGGTTTAAATCCCAGGAGGGCCACAAGGAACAAGTCCAAACTCCCAACTCTAATTTGGAGTAGCACATGAGCAGAGTCAACACCTTCCACAGGTGTTTCCATAGGGATTCCACACACAGTAATAAAAACTGGTGTGAAAATAAACCTGAATTCCAACAGCCAGGCCTAGGTGTGCACAGCCCTGAGCTCTCAGGGGTTACTCTCCTTCTCCCTGTGCCTCCCTGAGAACCTTTGTAACATCCCTGGGACACTGTCTCAACGAGCCAAAGGCTCTTTCACTGCAGCATGGAAAAATCTTTCCAAAAATACAGGGTGCTGGTTTGGAATTGTGCTGAAGACATGGGGATGCTCCAGTTATTGCTGAGCAGGACTTGGACAGTGAGGGGCTGTTCTGCTCCTCACCCCTCCTTTGAGGGGCTGGGGGTGGGGGGGGCACAGACAGGAGGGCTCATCCCAATGATTAATATAAAAGAGGGTTGATTTAGATCAGAGAGAAGGAAGGAGTATTTTACACTGAGGGTGGGCAGAGAAGCTGTGGCTGCCCCATCCCTGGAAGTGTCCAAGGCCAGGTTGGATGGGGCTTGGAGCACCCTGGGCTGGTGGAAGGTGTCCCTGCCCATGGCAAGGGATGGCACTGAATGAGCTTTAAGGTCCCTTCCAACCCAAACCATTCCATGATATTTGGGGTGATGGTGTTTGTCTTCCCCAGTCACCATCGCAGAGTCACAGACTGAGTCGGGCTGGAAGGGACCACAGTGGGGCATCTGGTGCCACCTCCTGCTCCAGCAAGGCCAGCCCAGAGCACCTGGCACAGGGTTGTGTCCAGAGGGCACTGGAATATCCCCAGAGAGGAGACTCCACACCCTGCTCAGTCTCTGCCCAGCCAAGAAGTTCCTCCTCCTGCCCAGGTGGAACTTGCTGGGCATCAGTTCCTGCCCGTCCCTCTGTGCCAGGGCTGGGCGCCCCGAGCAGAGCCTGGTCCATGCTCTGCCCCCTCCCTGTGGGCACTGATGGGCATGGGGAGGTCCCCTCTGAGCAGCCCCAGCTCCCTCAGCCTTTGCTGCTCCCAGAGATGCTCCAGGTCCTTCAGCACCTTTGTCACATGTGATGGATCCCACTTTTCCTGGGCACGGCCTGGCTGAGCACCCACCTGCCCTTGGATTGTAGTGAATGAATCCTTGGCTTTGCTTCTGCTTTCCCTGTTAAACTGTCTTCACCTCACCCCTGAGTTTCCTCACTTTTACCCTTCTCTCTTCCCATGGCAGGGGAAGGAGAGTGGCTGGGGGGGCAGAGCTGCAGGCTGGGGTTGGACCCCCCCAGTGTGACAGTGATTAATGGTTAATTAAGGGGGCACATACCTGAAGTCTTTGACATCTGCGTCGATCCCGTTCTGAACAGGCAAACCATTTGTTTTATCCATCACATCCCCCTCCTCCTTCAGATCTCCCAATTTATCGCCATCAAACGTGCCCTTATTTTTCTTATCCCCTTTGTCATTCTCATCATTCTCTGCATCCCTCGGCCCCTGGGCAAAAAGAGACATTGTTTTAATAAGCTGAGTTTTCAGATCGATTTTACTTCTATCCCGAGATGGCCACAAATCAAAGACACATGTCACAATAAAGGAAGTCACTTGCAAACAATTAATTCTTACAAAAAAGCAAAATAGCCCATAATAATTGAAGAAACAGGGGAATTAGTTCTCACTCTTCCAAGAGATTTCATCTATTCACTTCCTCCCATTTAGTAAATCAGGCTTTGCTTCCATAGGCTCTAAAAATCCCAACTCCAAGTGATTTTAAAGAATTCTCTGCCTAGATGGGACTTCAAAATTAACAACAGCACATGCTGCAGGGGTATAAACTGAGTTAGAGCCTCTCTGGAAGTCACTGGGTCAGTGTCAGAGATGGAGTTATTGACTGGCAAGTGTTTGGTAATCATCTCACTTTTGGGGGGAAGACATCACTGATCTGCACAGTGACTTCCAAGGCACAGCTCATTTAAGAGCACTCAAATATATCCCGAAATCGATCTTGGTTCATGTAATCCTAAAGCACATTTCTTTGGAGGAAAAGGGGGGTGGGGAAGAAAGAGGGGGGAGAAAAGGATTTCTGTTGTGTTGAGCATTTTATGAGTGGTATTACATCTCCAGCATTTCTGCCCTTAATGTCTGCGTTTTATTTCACTTGGGAGAAGAATAAAGGGTGATGATGCCCGGGGCAGTGTTTTGAACAACAAAAGGGAGAGGAAAAACAACATAATTTATGATAAAAACCAGCAAGGGGCATATAAACATATTTATCAGAGCCAGCTTTGGTGCTGTCACAGGGACAGACATCCAAACCCTGCCTTCCCCTTCATCTGAGGGAAAAGTGCTCTGTATCAACTAAACCCTTTTCCCATCCCCTCTAATGGGAGGGGGAGATTTTTCCCTTATATTTAGAAAAAAATGAGATATTTTTAAAACAAATAATCTTCTGATGTTGCTTCTTGAAGAAAATAAAACTGTGCTTCCTTAATATTAAAGAGCAGACTTGGAAATGCCAACTGTAAATATAAATTTGGAGCCCAGTTCTCCCCCACACAACAGGATATTGAGCAGTGAGACCCCCTGTGTTGGGGGGCAAACACCTCTGTAACCCCCAACTGGGATAAACTGGCTCTTCCACAGACTGTTCATTCCTCACAAATCCTGTGTCTCCAGCTCAGGGCCCACCCAGGGTACCTGGTGCCCACAATGAGAGGAGGGATGCAGGAAGCTGCAAGCCAGCCCACTGGAGAGCTCAGCATGGCATCCCATCATGAAAAAAGGATGGTTTCCACAATTCCTGGCCCAGCACAGGGCTGATGAGGCAGAGATGGGGACCAGTCCCTTCTCCTCACTACAGGGATGGGGTTTGATGCCACTTCTCCCCCCATTAAATTTGAGGCAGCAGCAAATGTGCTCCTTCCCCACCCCAGGAACCACAGGCAGTGGTGCCATTTCTCCATTGGGAATGACCTGCCCTGACAGCAGGCCCAGCTGGAGTGGTTTTTGGAGCTGTGTCCCATTTCTGGGATCATTACACGGAGTTTTTTGTCCACCAAAGCAGCCACAGGCTCAGTCAGGACCCACAGGAGTATCTACAACCCTGTCCAACCACCAGCTTGGATGGGGTGGTAGTGCTGGGGGCTCAGGCAAAAAAGCAGGGAATGGCAGCACCTTCCCACCCCTGCCCCCCATCCCACACCCCCCAAGTCAGGACAGTGGTTAACCTGCTGCTTTGAGACTGGTTAACCTGGCTCTGAGGAGAGAGCTAAACTAAGAGCTAATAAAAGAAAGAAACATCTGCCTTAGGACTGGATTAACAAACAAACCAACTGAGCAGCAAACGGAGAAAACAACAAACCAGAACTCAAATGTGGGAATGAGGCAGACTTACAAATCCTCCTTTCCTTAGGCAGGAATCTCCAGGAGATGAGCTCAACACATACTCCACCATGCTCACTCCAAGCCCTCCACTCTCTGACCGTGGGGAAAGCACCGAGTTGACTTCACTGTTCACATGAAAGCCCTGGCCAGGCCTCCTCTGAACCATAATGGGCTGGGAAACAGAGTGATCTGCAACAAAGAATGGGTCACTCTTAAAAGCACATCCAACTATTCAAAGGAGCCAAGTCATTAAACACCTACTCTCCAGGGTCTTATTTGCACTAAGAAGTGCCAACTTTGTGACTCTGATGATGTCTGGTAGTAAAACCAGCACGGCTTTCTCATTTTTTAAATACTAAAACCTGTAAACCTACAAGTGAGAACTACATTTAAAATCTATAAAACACAAAATTTCAGAAATTTCAGACTAATTAAAGGTTGCAATTAAAAAAACCCAACAAAGTCCTAGTTTTTATTTTTAGTAAAACTCTTGCATTAGTACAGTGAAAACCAGTTTGGGTTTGCCACTTAAAACATCATCCTATTGTTATATGAGCCTGTATTTGTGTTTTTAGTCCCAAGAACTGTTGCGTTCATGTCATGGCCAGAGGATTTTGGGGCTGTTGTTTCCTCAGAAAATGTTTATGAGAACTTCATTTCTTCTCCCCCACCCCATCCTCCTGCACCAGCCCTGGGAGGGTCTGAGGTCCAACCAGGACAGATGTCTCCAAGTCCTTCTGGGCTCTGCAAAAATCACTGGCTGGGCAGGGAATGGCCATTCATGCCTGAGGAGGAAGGGAAAGTTTGGGAAGGGGAGGGGAGGGGAGTTCTGTGCTCCTGGCAATAGTTAGTGAGTCAAAAATACCAGGCAGCAGACACAGGAGCTGCCAGGAGCTGGTGGAAGAGACACGGAAGGGACGTCAATATCCAGTGATCTCAATACTGGAGCTTCCTTAGAAAGCAGGTGGAAGCTGCCAGAGAAGTAATTCTAGTCCCTCATTGCTCCTGGCTACACTTCCCACCTTCTCCCTCAAGCCAGCACAAGCAAACCACGTGTCCATAAAGCAGAGTGAACTGGGGAGGCTTTGGGGTATAAAGCCAACAAAAAAGGGAAATGCCAGTTTGAACCCAGCTCGGGTGCCCAGCAGGACTCCCTGCCCTGCCACACAACTTGGGTGTCCCCAGGAGCAGGAGGAGGACAGGAATGATGCCTGCAGGACTGCCATTGAACACTTTAAAAACACACTTTTGGGGTAAAGGAGTGGTGGGAGGCCTGCAGTGCATCCGTGGGCACAGAGAGAATGGATGGAGCCAAGGGCATCTTGGAGCACACCAGGCTTCACCCACTCCACACAGGCTGGGCACTGGGGACATTCTGGGGAGCTGTGCCCCTTGGCACTGCCCAGACATGGCTGTTCCCTCATCTCAGAGGAGCCAAAGGGAAGGGCCCTCCCCCAGGTGCTGGCAGAGCCTGGCTCAGCCTTTAATCCAGCTCAGCTCCAGCCTGGGCTGACCCAAAGCAGGGCCCAGGGCTGGGCTGGGCACCGTGGGCAGCTGGAGGGAACAGCTCCCCAAGCTCACCCAGTGCCCAGGCTGAGCCAGCACACCCAGTTTTGAGAGGCTTTTTAGCTGATGTAAATCCCATTTCCTGGGAGCTGCAGATGTTTGGGAAGTGCAGGAGACACCCTGCAGTGTTTAAGGGGAATATTATTACATATAGAAACCCCAGAAAATAACAAAAAAAAGTCAGCATTTCAGATCCAAAACATGTATGGGATTTTTTTAAATTTAACCAAAACCAACCTGAACATTCCTGGAGTCCAAAATCAGGGACAGGCTCTGATCCAAGATCAAAATCCTTGGCAGATATATTTCAATACTCCTAATTCAAAACATCAATTTTTTTTTTTTTTAAACTGAATGTTGGGTTTTGGTGGGGTGGGGCTTTTTATTCATCTTGTTCTCCAACATCTTTGCTCACAGTTTCAAGTAATTCATCCCAAGGCAGAAAACACATCAGAAAGTTGAAATAGAAACTTTTAAGGACAATTTAAAATTTTTAAGCTGATAAACACAAATCTACATGAATTTGATACCTGTGGATATTTTAACTCTATCACAAAGCAATGTGGGCTTTTCTATTTGGTTTTTATTATATAAACCAGAGGGGGTTTAAAATCTTTCCAGAACTGTCATCCAGTGACTTTGAGTATATGAGTTGTACATTTCTGTATTCAACCCCAACTAAATTAAGGAAATAATTGAACTACCTGATGTTCCCCAAGCACTGTCTCTCCACTGATCTCCCAGAAATATCCCTTTTGGTCCATCTTTGCTGGAATCATCAGATTCCCAAAACTTTTTACCCGGCAACAGCTGCTGCAATTAAAAAAAAACAGAAAAAAAAAAAAAGAACAAAACAAAGCAAAGCACGATTAAAATAAGCATAAAATGCAAACATAAACCATAAGCAACTCACTTCTAATCATTAAACATCAACTGATCCACCCAAATCTTTACACCACACAGCAGCTGAGGGGACACTTCCAGCACCCAAATTCTCTTACATTCTTAAATGCTTTTTCCCCCCACCCATGTCAGCACACACATCCAACTGACACTCTCCAGCCTCTCAGCACTTGCAAAAAATATATATATATTAGAAAACACTACTGTGATCAGAATATCAGGAGTTCAGCTGAGCTGGGGGGACCTCTGAGAGCACCCAGCACCAATTGCTGCTGCTGGCAGGGACAGAAGAGCTCTGGAATGCCAAGAGCTGTCACTTGTCCCCAAGTCAGTGACTGCTGGGGACTCTCGGTGCTCCCAAGGTTATTTGGGAACACTGATGAGAGTGGGCAGCTCTGGGCTGAGGGAGGAACAGCAGGTTAGGGGGCTCCTGAGAGGCACACAGAGGCACCCTGGCCTTGGGGGAAGCCAAGGACACTGTGCTGGAGCTCAGGAGATGAATTTTGGAACCAGCAGCTTCACCCAGGGCCACCTGGAGTGGCACCTCCACTGACCACAGGAATTCCTGCTGTTTGAGTGGCCATCCCACCACCTTCCAACTCAATCCTGTGAAGGGGATGGATGTAATTCAGGGGGGAACTGCACATTCCCAGCAAAGGAACACCAGGATTGAGCCTGCCCTGCTGGAGCTGGGATAAAACTCAAGGAACTGCAAGATAAGAACCTGCATCTGTTTGGAATTGCCAGGGAACTAAGAAGGCTCATCAATTAGTGCATCTCTCCTGGCTATCAGGAATGTTGATAACTCCTGGCTGCTATCAGCTTCAATGCCCCATGGTAACTCCTTCAGCAGATGTGCAAATTTAAGGCTAAAATTTCCATCAGCTGGTTGCAGATGAAGCAGCAACAACTGATCTCAGAGCTCCCAGGTGGGTATGAGCTGCTTTAAGACAGACAATGAAGAAAAGCTGTGCTCACCACCTCCTTCTTAGCCTGACAAAGATCTGCCTGTTTACAAAATCAATCAGTTTTCAGCAATGGGACTTCAGGATTTCTCCTGCCACCCCAAACACAGCGTAGGTAGCTCAGGATTCTCTCAAGTGACCTGGAAAAGCAGGGAAGCCCCACACTCCCTTCTCTGCAATCCCAAAATAACTCCAAATATAAGGACAAGTGACTCCCATCAGCAGCACTCATTTCCCAACACCCAGACTAACCTGTTCCTCCATCTGCACCGTGGGGTGACAGGAAGGAGGTGAAAGCCAAGGCAGTGCTCTCTAGTATTTATAAACACAAACACACATCAGGTGTCTCACCAATTTTTTTAAGCTTCTGTCATTCCCATATTTCTTAAAATGCAGCTTTTTCACTCCTGCTGCTGCCACTCAGCAGAAATAACAACTTGCCTTCTCATGGTGCTTCAAGGAATTGTGTGAACAGAAAGCAGTTTGGATCAATTAAACTAAATTTTTAACTGTAACTAAACATTTCTCATTTCCTTTGACAGTATCTCACAGTGGAGGCCAAAACCTGCTCTCAAATCACAGAATCACAGTATGGATTGGGTGGGAAAGGACCTCAAAGCCCATCCAGTGCCACCCCCTGCCATGGGCAGGGACACCTCCCACCAGCCCAGGGTGCTCCAGCCTGGCCTTGGACACTTCCAGGGATCCAGGGGCAGCCACAGCTTCTGTGGGCACCCTGTGCCAGGGCCTGCCCACCCTCCCAGCCAACAATTCCTTCCTAAGAAGAAATAAAGGATGAGGGGAGGCACAGGCTTGCAGGAAGGAGACAGGAAAGGATGAACAGAAAAGACCATTTTCCAACCCTAAGGACTGCGTGGTTTTCTTCCCAAGGATAAAGGAGAGGGACTTTGGACAAGGCATGTAGTGACAGGACAAGGGGGAATGGCCTTCCCACTGACATAAAACAGGGATAGATGGGATATTGGGAAGGAATTGCTGGCTGGGAGGGTGGGCAGGCCCTGGCACAGGTTGGGCACAGAAGCTGTGGCTGCCCTGGATCCCTGGAAGTGTCCAAGGCCAGGTTGGAGCACCCTGGGCTGGTGGAAGGTGTCCCTGCCCATGGCAGGGGATGGCACTGACTGGGTTTTAATGTCCTTCCAACCCAAACAATTCCAGGATTCTCTGAAACCTGCAGCAGATCTGGGTCAGCCAGACCATTTCCCCTGGCTGACTTAAGGCTAATTTAGTCCTTTATTGTTTCACCTACCACATTCTATCCCTTTCTTAAGGAGAACAATCCCCTTATCAAGGGAATCCTGCAGATCTGCACCCCACACCTTCACTTTTGCAGTGAATCACTGACAAGGGTCACAAAACACTGTAGATCTCACTGTCTCATGGACACACACACCACACAAGTACAGCTCTGTCCCCTCTAGTTTAATCTTTCCTCTCCAGAAACATAAAGCTTCCAACTGGAAGTTCTGTACCATAGGCAGGAACAAGCAGACTCTAGATATTTATCTCCAGATGCATTTCCAGATATCAGGGAACCCCAAAAGCCAACGTTAACAGATGGCAAAGGGGGTTTTTGTTCTGTCAAGTGCTGTTCCTACCAACACCAGAGGGTTACCAACAGTAATCATCTGCACTGAATTATGCAACAGGCTGCCAAGACAATGAATTTTTCCTCAGGGAAAGTTGTCAGTTGCAATGGAGAAAAAAGAAAGATATTTTAAGTGACTACCACCCAGTTCTGCAGGTTGGACATTTAAAAAGAACAAGCAGCAGTTTAGAACAAGACTCCTTTATCTATTTCCCGGTTTTTATTAAAATTGACCCTATCTAGCATGAAAATAATCCTTCTAAGCCCCTCTTACAGAGGACTTAGAGTTAGGCCAATATTCAATTTAGCAGAGAGGGGAGGAGGGGATGACTTACACATCAACAAAAAGCAATTCCTCAACCAGCAAGTGCACATAGATCCCACTGTGATGGGATTATGAATTAGACAAATTAAGAAAACTGATCCCCCCTCAGATAAGGCAAATATGAAGATAAAAGGAGCCATCTGTGCAGCTGTGGAACTTGGTTTATCCCAGCAACAGGTAGGGGAAGGCAGAGCGTGTATTTACACGTCCCACTGGGGCAGCCTGCAGGTTTGCAAACACTGAGATGTTATCAGCCCCCAAAAGGTGCTGCCAGCTCAGAAGCAAGACAGGGAGGGTGAGCACAACAGGCAGTGCCAGCCCTCCAGCTGCCCCAGGGACAGCCCTGCTCTGCTGTCCCCAAACCAGGCAGCTTTCTGCCAGCTCAGGGGGTTCAACTGGCTCAGCTGAGGATGTTAAACTGGCTCACAGCAGGGCTGAGAGCACAAGGAAAAGGCAGGATCACAGGACTGGGAATGTCTGACCATCCTGGTGTGCTCTTGCTCAGCCCTGCCTGAGCCAGCCTGCTGTGCCAGTGGAGCTGCTGTGGCACCATCACAGACCCAGCTCCAACCCTCCCATCTCTGGGGAAACTGCAAAACTCAACACAAACATTATCCAATCCTCCCCAGCCCAGCTGCCAGTGAATGATAAATGGATGAGAACACAGCACAGGCAGCATTAGCAGGGGAAGCAGAGACACAGGAGGGTTAGTCTGGGGTATTTTAGTTTGGTTTTGTTCAGTTTGTGGTTGGTTTAGACCAGGTACAAGAATGGCCAGGCTGTGTCACAACCACTCTGCTTGTCTCTCTCTGCTGGGGCTTGTCCAGCACCTCCCCAGGCACCCAGGGGACAGAAACATGGTCATGGAATCTCAGTTGGAAGGGACCCCCAAGGATCGTCCAGCCCAACCCTCAGTCCTGCACAGACACCCCAACAATCCCACCCTGTGCCCCAGAGCATCATCCAAACCCTCCTGCAGCTCTGGCAGCCTTGGGGCCGTGCCCACTGCCCTGGGGAGCCTGGGCAGTGCCCACCACCCTCTGGGGGAAGAAGAACCTTTGGCTGAGATGCCCCCTGAGCCTGCCCTGACACAGCTCCAGCCATTCCCTGGGTGCTGGCCCTGCTCACAGCCCCTCCACTCTCTGCAGAGCTCTAACACAGGCAGCAGTTTCACTGCTCACACTCACACCTACACCAGACTCCAGCACTCCCACCTGCAGGGGCAGCAGCACAGCAACAATTAAATATTTCTCAGATAAATGCATACTACTTCTTACCACATTTCAAGAGCAGGGTGAGATTCACTGCTGCCCCCACAATTCCTACTTCACCATTTTCGGTCCAGTCCGTTCAATTCTGAAGTTCAGTACCCAGTAGTTGCCTCACATCTCTCTGTCCCCATCCTCCTCCCACTCTCTGGATTAAGTTTCAGGCACCAGCTCCCCCAGCTGCTCTTTCACTCCAGACACAGACTTGTCTCAGCACCAGCTCCTCCAAACAACCCCAGACTGTTGCCCAGATGCCTGTACTGTGCTGAGGCCAAAGCCAAACTGCACCTCTGAGCCTGTCTGTGCTGCCCACCATCCCAAAAACACCAATATCCACTGCTGCAAAGCTCCCAATTCAAGGGATTGAAGCAAAGAAAAGCAGAAATCCAGCTGCCCATCCTGGGAGAGAAAGGCACCTTGCACAGCTCGTGTTAAGCCTCAGAGAAGTGTCACAGATCAAAGGCCCCAGAGAGGCACAAGCAGCAGGGCCACGTGTGCTGGGCTGTGCTCCAGCACCAAAACCCACATGGAACTGTGCAATGAAGCTCCAGGATGGGCTCCCTCATCCCACCCAACAACCTGCACAAGGTGCTAAAAGAAGGAAAAGCCTCCTCCCCTTTAGAGGGTTGTTTTCAACATTACTGACCTATCAACATCCCAAAGCTTTGTCACTACAGAGTGGAGCAAAAAGGTTGCTGTGGCTTTTTTTCAGTCTCACAATGGAAATCTAGGGGATTTGAGGCTGGGTGCAGTGGGGAAGGGTGGGAGTCTGAAGATTGAAATGGCTACGAAACAAGAGAGATGAAAGTTATGAGGCTTTTCAAATTATTCTTAATTTTCTCAGATAAGGATATCTGTTCATCTCCAAATATTATCTGCATTTTGACAAGAGGAGAGACAAGAGATGGAACTGTTTGGCAGTGCCCCTTACAGAACTGCTCTGATGTCTTCAGAGGCACAAACTCCTGAAACCACTGAAATTACAAGAAGCAACAAAACAAGAAGATAAAAAAGATACACTAAATGCATAAACACAATTTTCCTCATCTTTCTCCTCCAGGTTTTTCACTATCAGCTCCAAGAACAAGATTATTGACACTCCCCAGAGGGAAGGCTCAGAACATACAAGATAAAGAAATACAGATCAAATTTGCTCTTTTCCTCATTTATTTAATTTTCCTCATTTATTTCAGACTTTCTCCATGAGTTTCCTTCTTATTTCAGGAGCAGAAGGAAGGGAGGAAACCATCAGAGCCTTGCTAAGGCACCTGAACTGCACAAAATCAAAGCCTGGAGCTGAAGAACGTGGTCTTGGAAAGCCAATACTCAAATCCTGCAGGATCTCAGCTTACAGAGCTCCTGAAATCTTGGCCATGCTGGAAAACCTTGGGGAGATACAGAGAAAATTCAATGGATAAAGAAGGGAAAGTGTGAGACTGAGGGAGAAGAATCCCAAGAGAAACAAGAAACAGTGGTCTAGCTTGAAGAGAAGGGTGAAATGCCACCTTTCCTGGAAAATCACACTCACTCCAGGATGTGGAAAAGCCCGGTGACAAAAGGATGCCACTGCCAAAACTTTCTGCATCACAGTTACAAGGAGAAGGGGAAAATAAAAGGTGAGTCACCACTGGAAGGCAAACCTCCAAAACACAGCCCCAAACTCGCTGCTCTCAGAAATGCCTGAATAAACTCCGAGCTGGGAAAACTCAGCATTTTGAGGAATTCCTTCAGGCATTAAAGCTCTGTGACCTAATGCTGTGATAAGCACAAAACAACTGCTGTCCTTGCTCTGAACCTGCAGAGCCTGTCCACTCCCTATCTGAAAATGAACCTCTTGCCCAAATGAGGTGTCAAAAAATAATCTCCACAGCACATTCCCACCCCCGTCATTCCACTGGCTGCACAGGGAGGCACAGCAGCTGCTTTTCAGCAGCTTTACAGATTTTTAATGTCAGGTTTTCTCTTTCCTAAGTAATCCTCATCTACTCTTAGCCAATTGCCTTGGTGTAGGTTAATGCAACCTGGAGAAAAGGATGTTCTCCTATCAAGTAATGTCAAATTCTGATGATGGAGAGAAGGAAGGAGGGGAGGAAGGAAATCTTTCACCCTGAGAGGGCACCTTTGTATGAATCCCACCACAGCCATGGTTTGCTGTTTTCTCCACAACAGGATCTTCAGGCTCCTAGGGGATTTTTATTCCTTTTTTAAAACCTGGCTCATAAACTGGATAATGGAGGCAGGATGGACTAAATGTGGAGAAAATACACTGGTGTGAGTTTGGGAGGAAGGCAGCAAGAAGGGTCTCCAACACACATCAGCTGACTTGCACACATCAATAATCTCCTACCAGACATGATTTTCTCCCCTCTGTTCTTCCCCAAGCCTCTGACTAAAAGAAAAAGAAACCAGGCAAGGAAGAGAAGTGTTTGCATCCAACTTCCAGGAGCACAACACAGCCAACTACAGTAACAAGCTATTCTTCCAAGTCACCCTGAAAACAGGGAAATTCTCTTTTCAAAGAAACCCCAAGGGCACCTCCCCCAAACCTGCCACCTCCTCGCTGTGCTGGGAGAGTCAAAAAACTCTGAGTTTCTGTGCAGTTAGAACTGAAGGGTTCATTATCTGCCCATCCTGCCCAGGCCCCTGACCTGGCCAGAGCCCTGACTGCTCCTGCAGCCCTGCATCACGTTGCCCAGCTACTTCAAACATTAAACACAACCCTGGGCTTTCTGACAGCAGCCAAAAAAAAGGTGGCCAGGAGTGGAACCAGGGCAGCAGACAATGCCAGCCAGCCAACCCCACGATATGACGGGGTCTGAGATCACTGGGTCCCAAAATAAACCTGCTGCAAGTATTGTACCAGTTGTCACAAGACATAATTCTGTTCTTTTACAGCCACCACTGCACTGTTTGATGATCCAACAGGTGGAGGCTTAGCTGTTCCTCCTACTAAGACAGACTCCAGCCTGGCAGGTTTTTAGTTTGTCAAACCACACACACACACTTCCCAGTCAGAATGGAGAACTCTCAAGTTCAGAATCATTCCAGCACCCTCCAAAAACTGTTATTTCATTTCCTCCTCCCCCAAACCACACAGATTAAGTGGGTTTTTTTCTCCAGGCCTTTCACTTACCTCTCCCATAGCCCGTCCCTCCAGAGCAAGTGCTTGGAAATCATGATTCAGTTCATCCATGGAACGCACCTATTTAGAGAGGGGAAAGAAAAACACATGAGGGAATGCTTTTATTTGCTGGGGCTTTTTGATAATCAGAGTTTATAGCAATTTTTCTGGTACAGACTGAGAGCTACATTCCCTAATACAGCATGTAATGAGGTTATGGAGCTCCACAGCATGACTTACCTTTAAGACTCCCAGAAGCTACAGCATTTATATACTTTTATTATTAAATACATATATTATTATATACAGATTTATTTAAACATCTTAAATTTACACATGCTCAAGAAAGGAACAACCAGCAATTACTTTAAAGACACACAAAATCCAACACAACTGCCTTTGCTAGTATTTCACAGTAAGGTGCTTGGTTTCAGGTGAGGAGTCAATGCATAAGTCAGGGAGTCAGCACCATTTCAGGTGAAAATGGAGTGAAAACTCCTGTATAAACCAGGCAAATTTCCATTCAAGTTACACTGACATGAAAGAGAAAAACATAACTGTGTGGTTTAATGAAAATTTATTTGGTTAGAACAGAAAAAGAGGAGTACCAACTTAAAACTGTTGGCTAAGTAAGGTCATTGAACCACAGAATGTCCTGAGTTGGGAAGGACCCCCAAGGACCATCCAAGTCCAACCCTCAGCCCTGCCCAGGACCAGCCCCAAGAGTCACCCCCTGTGCCCCAGAGCATCATCCAAACCCTCCTGCAGCTCTGGCAGCCTCGGGGCCGTGCCCACTGCCCTGGGGAGCCTGGGCAGTGCCCACCACCCTCTGGGGGAAGAAGAACCTTTGGCTGAGATGCCCCCTGAGCCTGCCCTGCCCCAGCTCCAGCCATTCCCTGGGGGCTGTCCCTGTCCCCACAGGGCAGAGCTCAGTGCCTGCTATGGACTGGAGATGCTGAAAACACAAGAAAACACTTCTGATGTTCAGTGCCAAACCCCCAGAGATGTAGGCCCTGAACACACACGCAGATGCAAACTTAAAAAAAGCCAACTATGGGCTTGAGGACAAAGCACAGAAGTCAAACCAGTGCTGGGACTGGGAGGAGATGACTGCCCTCCCCAGACACCACCCCTGTGTCCCAGCAGCCACCAAGCCCAGGCACACAGACACACTGACACCTCCTCCTCCCTGTTTGCACAGCCCTGCAGCCAGGCAGGGCTGCTGAGCAGGGCTACATTTAGGAAACACACAGCTCTGAGTAATGCCCACGCTCTGTTCCAGGCTCCTTGCAGGATGCTGAAGGTTAACACGCACAGTTTAGTTGTGTCTCCACTGAGGACAGAGCAGGTGACCCAAACAGGGCTGAGGGAAGGAGATCAGGAATACCTGGTGGGTGATTTACACCCCCAAAACTGGTGTAGATGCTCACACCCCATCAGTGCCCAGCACTGCCAGCAGTTACACCATGACCACTGACCTCAGCCCTGACTCCTGATACTCAAGGCACCACTGCCAGCAGAACCAAGTCAAGACCTTGTGGTGATTACATTTTATTTCAATTTTTAAGACA
>VZUH01004000.1:0-10293 GCA_013401175.1 Xiphorhynchus elegans | reverse complement strand
CACAGAGAGCAGGACCTGCTACACCTCTAAGACACCATCCCAAAAAAAGGCCTGATGACCTCAGGAATAAAAACCTGCAACACAGTAAAGTATCAGCAGGGAAGGGATCACAAAGATGTTCCATGGACTGATGGAGCCAGGCTGGGAGAGCTGGGGGGGCTCACCTGTAGAAGAGAAGGCTCCAGGGAGACCTGAGAGCCCCTTGCAGTGCCTAAAGGGGCTCCAGGAGAGCTGGAGAGGGACTGGGGACAAGGCATGGAGGGACAGGACAAAGGGAATGGCTTCCCACTGCCAGAGGGCAGGGTTAGATGGGATATTGGGGAAGGAATTGCTGACTGGGAGGGTGGGCAGGCCCTGGCACAGGTTGGGCAGAGAAGCTGTGGCTGCCCCTGGATCCCTGGAAGTGTCCAAGGGCAGGTTGGACAGGGCTTGGAGCAACCTGGGCTGGTGGAAGGTGTCTCTGCCCATGGCAGGGGGTGGAACTGGAGGAGCTTTAAGGTCCCTTCCCCCCAAACCAGTCTGGGATCCCAGGATCCTCCCAAACCTGAGCAGCACCAAGCCAAGCACCCCACAGGACCCAGGGCAGGCTGGTGCTGCAAAGCCCAGTTAATTTTAAGCCAGCAAACAACAAGGCCCACGGGGCTAAATGGCACTTGTCAAAAGGAATCCTGCAGTCAGTTAAATTAACAGCAACCAGGGCCCCAAACTGTCCTTCTGATTACTAAACAGGGATTTGAAGGACCTAACAAATTAGCATGAGAGCAACAGCAAATTTACCTTTGGATTTCCAGGACCACATTTTTTATTCTAGAATAATCCGTGGGGTTTTTTTAACCCAACCATGAGAGTAGTTGAATAGCAATTTTAAGTAAATATTAATGTCAACAATCAGTGTTAATACTGCCCCTTATATTAAGCAAATATGGTTGCTAATATGACCTTTACACATAAATTCCAAGTGCAAGACTGTATCCCATTTCATGGTCTGTAGGTATCTCAGGGGATTGTACACCAGCTTTATATATTAAGGAATCCTCATTTATGTAGAATTTATATTCACACAGACAGACACACAGCAAAACTATGCAAGGACAAATTTCACTCTTAACCCCAAAGGATTTTTTTTATTTCTTCCTCATACAAAAGATGTTTCCCAACAAGAAAAAGGCAAGTGGAATTAAACAAAGAAATACAACAATCAAATATACAGGAGGGAAAGAAATATAAAACTAAGTAGAAAGTCCTTTGGAGAAAAAGAAGCTAAAAAAATAACCACCTGAGAAATATTGTAGTGATGATCTAAACAAAATTGCCTCTAAAAGTGCACCATGAAGCCTGAGGGTTTATGATTTTTATTTTTTGATGCTGGACATGAAACAGATGACATATCTGCATTTACTAGCAGCAGCAGTGACTGAAGAGGGTTTAAACTGTTCCTATTAAGCCAATTATGCTTAAGTGGGTAACCAAAGCAAAGCAGAAGGTTGTTCCTGCCAGCCCCAGCTTTCCATGTTCCCATTCCCTGCTCCCCATTTCAAAGGCTGCCTTTCCCCTTTCCAGCACTTCCTTAGACCAGCATTTCTCAAGCCCCCAGCACCTGCTCTCCCACCACCCCCATCCCCCAATCCCACTTTGGCCAGGAGGCATCTGCTCCCACCCAGGCAGGATGGGCCCTGCAAAGCCAGGAATTCGGGAAGCTGCAACATGTAAATGGATGATTTCAATATTTCTTTGATCTACAGCAAATTACAGGGCCCAGTGCTGCCTTCAGTCCTGCCAGCCAAGCAAACCAACTGCAGGGTATCCCACAGACTCCTCCACAGGGAATTCTGGCCAAAGCACCCTGAACTCACCCACCATCCCAGCAAACAGAAGCACAGCAAGGGCTGGGTGCTGGGACCACAAATCCACGGGAAGGGCTCATTCCTCAGCCTTGACTGATCCTGGCTGGGCTCCTGGTGATCCTGGGGGGATATCCCAAGGATCTGGTGGGCCCATCCTGCTTGGGGGACCAATTGTTTTGCTCTTCTGCTGCTGCAGAGTCATGTGGGAACTCATGTTACAGTTACACTTGTCAGGATAGACAAATGCTGTGTTTTCCCAGCTTCTAAACCAGAATCCCAGACTGGCTTGGGTGGGAAGAGCCCAATTCATTCCACATCCTTGGAATGGGCAGGGACACCTTCCACAAGACCAGGTTACTCCAAGTCCCATCCAACCTGGCCTTGAAGATGAGCAGCATTTTGTTTCCCTGGGAAGACATGAGGTGAGAGGTTCCCAAGTTCTCCCTGTTTGCAAAGGGACATTCCTGGTACACCTCTAAAGTGTGATTATTACTTGGATATTTATTTATAACTCATGTGCACTCTCTAAGTGTGAAAATGCCAGTGCCACATAACCTTCCCATCCTTCAGGCCTCCAGTTTGCAATAAAAACTAAGCAAAAAAACCCCAACCAAACATGAATTTTTAGTGAGACATTCCTCAAAAAAAAAAAGTCAGCATTACTATAAGAACACCAGAATTGAGACAGTGACAACAAAAACGATGCAATGAAATATCATTAGAATGGAGAGGAGAAAACAAAAAAAAACCCAAAAATAAACAGCTGGTTGAGGAGCCTAAATACTTTGTAGCACTTGATTTATATACTCACAAATTGTTAAAGCTTTTGAAATCAACTAAAGGTTTACGAATTTCGGATGGAAACAAATGCCTCCTCCTCGGCTGGGGGAGTTTGCCTTGTTTGAACAGCTCACAAAGCAGGTTGTTTAGAAAATATCAGCTCTGAGACACCTTTATAGTATCCAGGAGAGGGGAAATGGATTTCCCAGCTGACAATAAGAAAAGCATCACACACTCCACAACAGGTTTGCCACTAACACCCAGACCCAGGGTTAAAATATGTTGTTCCACCAACTGATTACAGCACTATTTTTAGTCCTCTCCTACAACAATAGTGGGTAAAGAAAGAATGTGAAGTCACAAGTATTAGACAGGATTAGGTGGTTTAACTACTATTTTTGTAGTAAAGGATTCATCATTAGAATTGCTACTACCATTAGCACTGGAAGCAAAAAGCCATTGAAATGGCAGATTGGCTAATGCTGTACCTGGCACTGGGCCAAGATGATTAATGATTCAGGGGACAGAAATAACTGCAAGAAAAGCAGCCTTTCAGAGGGGCTCGCCTTCGTTAGCTAATTATGTTTTGCCTCAGATTTTATTCACCCAGGGAAGCGCTTCATTAACGTGGAATTTAGGTTACCCTGCAATGTCTCAGGCACATCTTGTTGGGGTGCAGAATTAAAAAATATTAGCTGACAGATGAAACAACCTTCATGTTGCCCCTCTGGAGCTGGAAATACCTTGGGAGAATTGTCTTCTGCATCCCACGTGCGTGTCTGGAGCGATGCTTTCGTGCAAGCACTCGAGGCTACACTTAGATCTGGTTCATTTGAACCTGGCAGGGCTTTTCCTTTCACTCCCATCCCTACTCTGACCCTCCAAGGTTTAAATTCAGCAGGAAAAAGGTGTAAAGAAGGGACAGAGCAGTGTCCATTCCAGTGCCAAGCTCTGCCAGGAGCAGATGTGAGTGGCCCCGTGCCACATCAACTGCTGGCAGCGAGGCTTTAGGAACAGGCAAGTTTCACCCCACAAAGTCTGAAGCAAAATTTCTGCACAGAGCAAGTAGCAAGGCCAGATGTTCCCAATGAAAACAACAGCCCTGGAACAAAAGTTATCCTTAGCAGAGGCAGGAGTAACAGGATAGCTGGGAGCAGCTCCCTCGCTGAGGGAGCACGGCATCCATCACACGGCACTGCACAAAGGCAGGTCTGTTCACTGCAGGATCAGGGCAAACAGCTTAAAACTGTCCCAGACACAACTAAGAGCAAGTTTTTAGACCCAGGCAACACCAGAGTCAATGCTCTGGATCAGCTCTTTGATAAGGAGATTTCCAGGCAGCTGGAATGACTTGTTTGTGAGGAAGAGGCGGCTGGGGATGGATTGGGAGGGTCAGATCTCACAGCAAGTTTACAAAAATGGACCACAACCTGCTCTGCAGATGGACAGAGAAGTCCCAGCAACTCAGCAAACCACAAGGGGAAAGCAAAGCTGGGGAGAGGGAGGAAGAAAACAAGGAGGACAAGTTCTCTAACAAACCCCTATTCAAAGCAAGCTCAGGTGCAATATATTAACTGAAATAATGGAAGTCTTCTTGAAATTCGTAAATTCAACAGTGTGAAAGTGTCTTTGCTCCTCCTGAGTGAGCAACAGAGCAGGGGAGCAGAGTGCAACAGTGATCCACCACGGGGAAATCCCAGCACCAGCACACCAGGTCACTTGGGCCAATTCCAGCCAGAACCCCTATCCTGCCACTGCCTGTCAGGGACAGCACAACCTATGGAACTGGATAAATCAGATTCTTGAATTCACTTCCTGAACATTTCAGGGTGCTTTCTCTCCCCTCCACATCAGCAGGATTTTCCAATACACAACCTTAAATATCCTACTCAGCCAATCTACTCGTGCTCCTTGTCTCAGGAAAAATGTTCAAAAGGCAATATAAAGCAGAAAAGTAAATTAAATGCTCCAATTCCCCTCCCAAGATACCCCCTTACTACGGAGAAATCTCTGTGAAACAAATCAGCCAAACCAGACATTTCATTTCAGCAAGGAATTCTGTTCTAAATTACCTGGGTATCAAGTTAGTATTAGTTTCAGTGTCAGCAGAAGGAAGGCCCTGATCAGTTCACCAGGACACACGGAAGTTCCCATGAAAGTTCAACAAATTTAATGAAACAGAAGCCAGAAATGAAACATTTCGTGAGAAACCATCTCCAAGACCTGAGCCACATGTGCTGTTATGTGGTGTACATGACAAGGGATTCATTCCAGGGCTTCAACTCCAGCAGGGACAACAAACCCAAATACTGGAGCACAGCAGCCCTCAAACACTCTTTCCACAGGAGGTCAGAAATTATGGAATAGTTTGGCTTGGAAGAGACCTTAAGCCCACCTCGTTCCACTCCCTGCCATGGGTAGGGACACCTTCCACTAGCACAGGTTGCTCCAAGCCCCATCCAACCTGGCCTTGGACACTCGCAGGGATGGAGTGAAACCTCTCTGCTGAAGAGTTCACTGTCACTTTAACAGGATTTCCCCTGGGAAGAAGGAACACCAGGGCTTCCTTTGCTTCCAGGATCTTCTTAGAGGGCCTTGCCACAACTTTAAAGCAAACTCTGGTCATGGTGCCTGCCAAGAGACACCCAACATTGTCAAATATCCTCGAATCCAGACACTCTCAGAGTGTGAAGCAACATTTAGAGGAGCTTTGCTCTGAAGGGGAAGCTGCCAGGAGAATTACCTTCTGTCTCCACTTGAATTCAAGTTCCCCGTTAAGAACTTGCATGGTCATAGTGCCAAAAGGCAGAACTGAGCACAAACCCCAGTCCCAGCCCTGTTGCTCTCACTATTCTTCACCAACTGTATGTGAAAAATTCCCCACATTCAACAAGACGATCCCTGCAGAGTTCTATTGTCTCCAATTATTAATTAAACATGCTCTCAGAGAAAGCAAATGCCTAAAATCATTTGCTTCTACTGAGCAACTCCCACACTACCCGCACTGCAATTCAGACAGTCTAAGTATATCCATTCCCTGCAATTCCAGAGGGACCTCCACCACAGGAACCCTCCCTTTGCTCCAGCTCAAGAACACACATGAGCCACAGGAGACCCAGCCAAGAAAACCCAGCCAGTGTCCCTAAAAACCTGCTCAGAGTTGATAACTCAGCCCAGCTGAATATCTCAACTGTCACTTCATTCCCCCCAGGAGCTGTTTGGGTTTGTAAGATCTGTGCAACCTTTCATAACCAAGAGAAACCCAACTCAGGCCATTACTCAGCTGGGGCCATCCTGTACCTTTACCTACGTGATGTTCTGACCTCTATCCATGTTTTTTCCTGGATAAAGAGTGTAAGAACACCCCAGTGCAGCCAAGGTAGCTGCCCAACAGCAATCAGGCACCGTCAGTGAACATCAGCCTGAACCTCTTCATTTTAATATTAAAATTACTGCTGGACCCTGACACTTCACCTCATCCTGCTGCTCTTTGTGGGTAAAAAGAGAAGGCTACATTTTGCATCAGGATCTGGCTGATGGAAGTGTCTTCCCTGTAAAGTTTGGTGATGGAGGATTTGGAGTTGCAGACAGCTGGGATTTTGCTTAGCTCTGAGAGTCCAGGTAGAAGGAAAAAGGCTGATTCTACCATCACTTCAGTGTCTGCAGGGACAAAGAGGAATTGATATTTGCTATTTGTGTGGATAGTGAACCTTAATACCTTAATGTATACCATGTATACCTTAATACATGAAACAACAGGATCATCTTTAACTGCTTAATTTTATATAAACACTCAGTCCCACATAAACCTCCTGGAAAAGAAACAGGAAAAGACAGTTTCTAGGTAAAACATGAACAGAACCAGTGTTTTCCTGCTGCTCACAACAAGAGGACACCATTTACTTCCTCGGGAGGACAGAAATTTTGCCTTAGGTCATCCCTGCTAAAGTCACTCACAGCTCAGTTTCACAGGATGAAAAGTGACCAGGAGGAACAGCCAGCATAATAAAAACAGGAAAAACAAGGATACTGTGGCTAAGTCCTGATTCACAGCACTCCTGGCTGTTTAATAACACGACCAAATGCTATCATTTGGGAAAACTCACTGGAGCATTATCACCAACACACAGAGCTGGCTGTCTACACATGCAACAAAGAAGGAACTGGGATTCAACAATTAAAATCCCTCTACCTTTAATTACGACCTCCCAAGCTCTAGGCAGACATTAACCTATATTAGCCTCTAATTATTTTTTCTGACTCCCCATTATCTTTTAGCTACTGAGTTTCCTAAGCAGTCTTCCAGGCTGGGCCCTCACTGCATGATCTCTGACAGCCTAAAATCAAATGTACAGTAACAGAAGTGTATCCAGAAGAAACTGAGACTCAGCAGCCATCCATAAGGATTCCCTACCTCCCTGCATGTCCCAGCACTTCCTTCCACTTCTGGTCTCACAGGACAAATTCAATTCTACCCCAGCTAAGCCCAAACTGAATTAAATCATTTTGCATGCATAAGATTAGTCCTTGTTCCAAGGAATTTATAATTTAGGAAGCAGATGTAGAGGTGGCCAAAAAGTCAAAAAAGAATGGCAGTATTAGGATTACACATATCCTGCATCTGAGTAAAAAACCCCAAGGCAAACAGAGAACCACAGAAAAAGAGGCACCCAAGCAGGGATGGAGCAACAAAGCCAGATAAAACTGCCCAGCAATCACTGGAGCAGCCGGTATCAAATGAAGACAGGCAAGAAGAGGGTTGGTGCCCCACCTCAGAGCTGACTTTGGAGAAATTAAACACAAAGATTGGTTTAGAGATGAACACTGAATGCAAACCATCAGGACCATGTGATAAGTCCAGCACAGCCAATGCAGAAGGCACCAGGAAGCAGAACAGATAAAGCCCCAACGTTAACTCTGTTCTGGTGGGTATTTCCTGAGCTCAGTCACAGACCACACTGGGGGAAACAGAGAAAGCATCACTGAGACCCTTGGGAGCTTCATCCTGCAGGTGTATTCTGTCCATACCCCCTTCTCACAAGTGTTCTGCCTCCAAAAAGGACGTGCACTGCATTTTTAAAGTTCATTTAAACTAGTATAAGCTAATGAGTTTCCTTTCATTAAGCAGTGTATTTATAACTATCATTTCATTCAGGAAGTTACTGAAGAAAACCAAGCTTAGCAACACATCTACTGAGAACACAGCTACAGGCAAGTCTCTGTAACAGGCAGGGTTCTTTTGTTGAGTCAAAGTTTAAGTCTTTTCATTATTAAATTAAGTTCAAATACCAGCAGAGTTTTTAATGACTGCAAGCTTGGAGTCCCTGTCCCCACCTCCCTTATCTCCAGTGAGTTTTGTTGTCTTTGCTTTTAGGGATTTTCAGTGAAAGGAAGATGAAAGTGTGAGCTGGAGGAAAAGAGGATTGAGAATCTATGACATCATTCTAATACATGAGGTCACCTTTCCCCAGAATGCCCAAAGAGGAGCAGTCCCTGTCCAGACATCCCCACCCCAGACTGCACCACAGCTTTGTTTTGAAAAGCCTTCGAGTTGCAGCCTTGCAGTAAGAAATTGCTGCTTATTGTTTCTTACACAACTTAAAAGCACATTCAGATCTCTTGCACTGATGTCTCTTGAAACGAATTTTACATTTAGTGACTACAAACTTGGATAGGAAACAGAAAAATTACATCTGTTTCAATGGAGTTATTTTCTTTTAAGTGATACCTAAATACTGTATTTCCACATAAGGGAATAACAACAATATTTTTCTAGCTGCTTTGTTCATATTGTAGTATATTATGTGATTTTTTTTCTTCCAGAAGAAATTAACAGGGCACTGGGGTTTATTTCTTTGTTGATGTACACACTGACTTCAGTGAGGTTGCAAAATTCCCTGCAATGTTTGCTTTTAAATGGTCTGGCTGGCAACGCATCCCCTGGGGAGGCACAGCAGAGGAGCGAGGGCTTGGCCGCTTT
The DNA here is from genome assembly GCA_013401175.1 of Xiphorhynchus elegans. Classification (NCBI taxonomy): domain Eukaryota; kingdom Metazoa; phylum Chordata; class Aves; order Passeriformes; family Dendrocolaptidae; genus Xiphorhynchus; species Xiphorhynchus elegans. Next base: position 1,689 of record VZUH01004000.1, on the reverse strand, counting down.
GATTTGAAAAACCAGAGGCAGGAGATGTTCATAAAGGTTGCAAAAGCTCCGTGTCTGCTGCTCTGGCAATATTTGTGGGGATCATTCTTTTTTAAAATGTGCTTACACTCGGGTTCTGCTGCCTCGGAGAGGAAGCACATCCCTGTCTTTGATGAGTGAGTTACAGGTCACAGCCAGCGAGTGGAGTGAGTCATACACTCATTTAACTCCAGCACAACTCACAATGCAAGCACTGAAAGGACTTCTAGTAAACATTGCTACTGACACATCTTGGCCCACTACCCTTTTAGACACTTAAGTGGCTCTAAGAATGCAGTGCATCTCTAAAAGTGCAGGTTTGTGACATTCTTAATGCTGCTCTCTTCCCAGTTCAGCTGAGCACATCATTAGCAGCTTCCCCTCCCCATCATAACCAGAAAATCCCAAACTCAAAGCAAAGAAACCCAGGAAAACACATTACCAGCAACTTCCACCACTGTGTTTTCCAATATTGGGAATGGTAAAAGCCCAACCTACATGCATTGGCAGTTTTGTAATACCATTACATAAGAATTATTTAACTACAGCAACAGATTTGAAAAGCAGCAGCAGCAGCCACAGCCACGCTGGTTCACACATCAGAAAAAAAAAAAATCAAAAAGGGGAATGATGAATTTTGTAAACATGCATTCGACTGTCACAGAGAGTGGATTGAGATTTCAACACCCTCAAGAGCAGAAACATTTCAGCTCAGAACTACCGAGGCACCACAGAAGCTTGGGAAGAGAAAACAAAAAGCACGACTGTTGCCATTCCCACCACGCCTGAACCTGCCCCGGCTTTCCAGAGGTACCACCACAAACCTCTCCCCCCAGCCCAGGCACGGGCTGAGTTTGGGGCCACCGAGTGGTGCTTTACCTGGTGCTCTGCGTGGATGTTGTCCCCGGTGGGCCAGCGGTGCTTGCTGTTGTTGTAGCCGCCGCCGCCGCTCCCTCCTCCCCCGAGCTGCTCCCCGTGCTGCCTCTGGAAGAAATAATCCACCATGGCGTCGTCCTGGGAGCGGCCTGCGACCCCTATGGAGCCCGGCACGGGGCTGGAGTGTGTCCCTGCTGCAAGGGCCTGATTTGCAGCTGGCTGTGGCTGAGCCTGGGACCCTGTTCCAGATGTCAGTACAACAGGCATGTTGGGATTAGCTGTATCTTGAGTGTGCTGCTTCAGGTGGGGGCTGAACGAGTCCTGCCACAGAACTGCTTTTCTCTTCAAAACACACGCTACGCTCATTCCACCAACACCTGGAGCGGGGAGAGACGGTGGGAAAGAGAGATGGGAAAGAAAACATGAAATCCTTACAGCTCCTTACATGTTGAATACATCCTTACATGCTAAATAACACACCCATATTGTGACCAGCAGGGGAACATGACAGTGGCAAATCCCAGGAGATGCTGAGCTGGAAGGGGCCTCCAAGGATCAGCCAGCCCAACCCTCAGCCCTGCCCAGGACCAGCCCCAAGAGTCACCCCCTGTGCCCCAGAGCATCATCCAAACCCTCCTGCAGCTCTGGCAGCCTTGGGGCCGTGCCCACTGCCCTGGGGAGCCTGGGCAGTGCCCACCACCCTCTGGGGGAAGAAGAACCTTTTGCTGAGATGCCCCCTGAGCCTGCCCTGCCCCAGCTCCAGCCATTCCCTGGGTGCTGTCCCTGTCCCCACAG
>VZUH01003999.1:118573-154433 GCA_013401175.1 Xiphorhynchus elegans | reverse complement strand
GGGTATTGCTGCAGCAAATTGAGCTCCCCACTCAGTGTCTGTGTTTCTGAGGAGGGACAGGCACTGAGATGTGCTGACACCACTTTCCAAAGGGCTGTGCGTTGCTGGCTGAGTTCTGCCAGTGTCCCTGTGGCCAGGAGTGGGTGGTTTGTGTGGGTGTTATTTATCTTCATCGTGGGCAGTGTGGAAGCACAGTGGGTTTTTGAGTGATTTTCACCGTGTGCTTACAGGTGGCATCTCCCTGTAGAGACCCTCAGGTGCTGCACATACAGAGGCAGGTGGAAAGTTTGAGGCTGACCAAACCAGCAAAATCTCCTCCTTGTGTAATGTTGTTCCCCCCAGGATAGCAGAAACTAGAGATTCGTGTTTCAGATTCTAATAAAAGCATTGCTTTTTGTTTCAGGAGGTATGGGATGATTATTAAAACTGAAAAACAAGTAGGAAAGAATATTTCAAGACCCAGTTCTGAGAGGAGAGAAAGAAACTCAGTATTCCAGAAAACAAGAGTTATCCCAAAGGTGGGGAATGGCAGAAGTAAATGAGAGGAACAGAGCTGGGGGGGAATCTGTAGGTGAGACTGGTGTCATGTAGGAAGTAAAAAGGTGTAATTAATTAATAAATGTTCTGACAAGCTAGAAAGGAAGGGCAGATATATTTTACAGGAGGAAAAGGCCAGGCTTATGATGCTTGATATTGAAATGAATTTGCAATTAATTTCTCACTGTCAAGACTGCAGTAGTTTCTCATTTTTTTCCTAGTTCAGACTAAAATATTTTTGTTTCCTCAGGTCAATGTTTGCATATTTTGTAGTTAGTGGCTTGGTTTTGGTTTTTCTTTGCATAGTGGAACATCATTATTTTCCTGTTTTTTGATTTCTAAGTTTGATGGCATTTAATTTTTACAGTTTTGGCAACATTTCTTACTATCTCTGGATCCTTAGTGTGGTCAAGTACATTTGCTGGGAGATCAGCCCTCCTGCTTTGTAGGGTAGAAGGATGGAGAAGGTCTCTTGACTCTGGTTAACTTTTAAATAACTTTTAATACCTTTGAACCAACAGTGGTGCCTATACCAGATCTGCACTTTGCATACTTTGGCTGTGGTGCTCTTAATTGAGAAAACAAGTGACATTGAATTAATACTGCCACATTTACTCAGTTTTTAAAACTGTGTGCTTGTTAACAATAATCTTTTTCCTGGTGAGTTATTAATCTGTGAATTTTTATGGACCACTTCAAAGCATTTTCTCTTGTTCAGTGGCAAATATTAGTTTGTGAGCTACATAACACATATGGTTGGCATGAGTATTTTGACTGCCACTAGAACCTTCTCTGCTGGGCTCTTGTAGCATCTTCTTTTGCCACTTACAGGTGAAACATGCCACATGTTTGCACACAGATTGTTACTGAGCTTATTGAGGTGAGGGTTAAATGTTTGCATGTGTATTTGTGGTGGTGTATGAATTCTCTGAAGTGCTTTGACATCTCTTACCTTTCTGGTTATTGTTGGTGTGCGTTTTCTCAGATACCTCTTGAACTTCTGGAACAGAAGTGGGAGAAATGGGGACTTCTGGGCAGCTTTTCATGGCTAGGAGCTCTCCAGTGCTGAGCCCCCTCCTGATGGCAGTGTGCTCCCAGGCAGGATAGTGGCAGGGCTGGGGAGAAAGGCAGGACCAAAGGAGGAACAAACCCATGCTTGGTACTGTAACAGTGGCTGTGGTGCTTTTTCCAGGTCCCTTTTGGCTTGGTACAAAGAGCAGCCATGGAGAAGTGGAGCTTAATGACCATTACTGTGTTACTGGCACTCACTGTGCGCTGGGCTGTGTCACTGGGCTCCTACTCAGGTAATTTTAGTTTATTTTTTATTTATTTTATTGATGTAAAATCATAAATAGGAAACAATATGTTATTTCAGGTATTGCCACATTCTAGTGCCTCTCGATTTCTCTCCAAATTCCTTGTGGTTATTTTTTGAAGAGTGCAATGATTAACATCACATTTGCTTGGAGCAAACTGCTGGGAAAAAATAACACAACTTTTTGGGAGGGGGGCACTGATGGTCAGTAATGTTTTGGGTTGAACACCTGGCTGTTCTCCCCTGTGCCTTTACACACAGAACATTGCAGTCCAGTTGTACATTTGTTGACTATTGTCCTTTACATTCAACATCAGACAGCTAAGTATAAATTATGGGTTTAAAACTCCACTGGCAATAATGAAGACAGTGTGAGGGTGATGTGGAGTGAGGGATTGCTCTGCCTTGTAGCTGTGCTTCCTTAAGCTTGTTTACAGCATGAGCTACAGCTGTATCCTGCTAATGGATGAGTTTTTCCCCTCCCAGTGTCAGCACACTTGCAGAGAATTAGCAAATTTCTTGCCAAGCCTCTCAGTGCCATTGCCATTTAGCATAAGCTTGCAGAAAGCTTGCTCTCTGCAAATTGGGAAAAAACCCCTAACCATTATTTTCAGCCTTCATCAGTTAAAAGAATCCCAAGCTCAGTTGAATTCAAATCTGGCTTTCTCTCGAGGCAACTGGGAGCCTCCTCCCCTGAATGCTCAGGGGTTTTTCTGGTGATCAAACTGGTACCTCCTGGGTTTGTTCAGGTGAAGGAATTTGAAGCTGCGTGGCCTGCCGAGTTGTTTTGCTTTCTGGAAATGCCACTGTGAGAGACCTGTAGGGAACTGAGGCTCTTTTACCCATCTCTAGGTAGAAAACACTCTGTCTTTTGGCACACAACACTGAATTTCTCTTGCACTGCAAGTATTTACAGTTCCATTGCTAATGAGATTTTTAAAAGTTGATTTAAACAGTCAGGATTGTGAAAGAGTCTAAAATAATGCCTGAACTAAAATAACAATTTTTTAATCTTGTTGCCTACACAGTGATAGTATAACTCCTTCTGGAATAGGAATACCCTTTTAAAATAAAATAAGCCATTTTTAATAATTTTTACCTCAGTTTGTCTGTACACCTGGTGCTTGCTGCAGATGGAAGCTAAATACACATTCTCAAGCTAACTGATCAGTCTGCATTTGGCTTTTTATCATCACACCTTTGGATTAAAATTTTTCTGATCATTCTGAAGCCAATTCATTTCATTTGGGTTTTTTTCCTTAGAGGCTGAGAAGTTGAAATGGAATGTGTGTGTTTATGTGTGCATACACACACAAACTCACCCTCTGAAATTTGGATAACATCTATTTTGAATTTCAGTAACCCTGTGGCAGATTCTTTGTTCCACTAGATTTATAGCTACAGAATTGACAGTGATGAAACTCCTGTTCTCCAGTGACTCCACTTATTTGGGAAACTTTTAGTTGAACATGTCATATAGTGGAGATAATCTACCCTTTCTACCACCCAGGAATAAATTAGCAGAGATAATATGTCCTTTCCACTTTCTGGGAATAAATAGTACATATCTGAGCTTGTGGGACTCCCACAAACATAGATCATGTGCAAAAATAGAGATGGCTTTCCTATATTTTAAAGAAACTCTTAAATCTCTGTCTGGCTTGTGTCAATATTTCACTGGGAGCACAATCAGTCTGCTTTCTCTTCTCAATAAGCAGGTTAATAGAAGGAAATAAACTCTGAAGATGCTTAACATGCTGCCAGCATCAGAGCTGGGCTTACACTGAGGGAATTATTGGAGTAGATATTGAAGTATTTGCATGGATAAAGCTTTTTTTGTCCCCTGACAAAAGGCTGGTTGTTAATTTAATAGCCAGGTACCCCAACATGGCTGCACCACGAGTGAGAACCCTGACAGTGATCATGTCCTGTCCTGGGGAAGTGCAGGAGTTCACACAAAATCAGAGGAACATTTTCTTATTTCAGGGAAAGTGCCCCATTTTTCATCTACACTTGGAAATGATTCTTTTGTCAGGTGAGGAAGCAGTTCTTCACAGCACAGTCTCTTGATAAATGCTTGTTGCAGAAATATCCAGAAAGCCAAAAGAACACATAACTTTTTTTCTTTCCTCACTGTTAGGCTGTACAGCAGTCTCTATCTGCCCTCCAGTACCACAGAGGAATGGAGAATAAAATTAGTATTATATTAATATGCAATAAAAGCAGTCTTCATAAACCAACTCAATTCCTAAATGCTGTCCTCTTTTTGTAGGTGCAGGAAAACCACCCATGTATGGGGACTATGAAGCTCAGAGGCACTGGCAAGAAATTACTTACAATTTACCCCTCAGGCAGTGGTAAGTGGTGCTGCTGTAGCAAAATGTGGGTTGTGTTTTACCCCTCTGAGTTCCTTGGTCACACCCAGGTTCCTCTGAAATTCCAGGTGTGAGTGCCTGGAATGTAGGGAGCTGAATTCGTGCAGATCACTTCAAACAGAAGGACAATTATTCCAAATATTTTATTTCTTTTTGCATTATTCCCAGTGTTCCTTAGAGCTTGCAAGGAACAGTAACAATTATTCAGTCCATATGTGTGCAACACCACAAATTGGAATATATTGGAATTCCAGGTAATCTTCCAGCAGGGATAGGGATGTGGTGTGATTTTTCCTCATCTCTCTGCTGGGGAACAGACCAATATGACAAAATAGAATATTAATTTTATTTCTGTAAATGTGTGTGAACTCTGCAAATGACTCTGCAGTGACCTCAGATCACTGTCATTCCTCTTGTATGTTTTTGTGGGATCTCCAAACCCTCCCTGTCCAGGGTGGGGATAAGGGATATTACATAATAATAGAGCTGGCAGCTCTGATCCACTCTGCTACACTGAACTACATCTCCTTAAAATTAGGAGTTATAGCAGCCATTATTGCCAGCCATTCCCAGGGGCCAGATGAAACTCTTAGCTGATGGGCTGCCAGGTGGGCATTTTGGTCCTGCTTTTTTGCTCTCTGTTTTTGTAATTTATGTAATTTTATATTTAGAACAAAAGATTTTTGGGGTTGGATCTGCTCTGGGAATTCAGTCTCTGATACAGCAAAGTCATATTCATATTCTTGAGTGTTTGGAAAAGCACATCTTGGCTGACATACAAGGGATTACATTCTAGAACTTAAATATTTCTTACTTAGATTGTTCTTTGGAGTCTTGGTGTAATTTATTAAAGGCTGCTTTAAGAACATTCTTATCCTACTGATAATTAAAACCCTGAAGTCTTTCTTGCTAATATTACTGCATACAAGGGATTTTTTTTTTATTGAAACAATGAGTTTATGGCAGGTAAAATTAAAAAAATAACCCTCCAAAACTGGAAATTTCACTGAAAGTTGCAAACCATTGAACATTGCATTGTTCATGAAGAACCTGCTCTGCCTTGGCAGGAGCAGTGTTGAATTGCAGGATGAGAGGCAGAGATGCAACTCAAAGAAATATGATTTATCATCAGTTCATATGACACTTCAGGCAGCTCATAAAGAATTCAAGAAATATCATTTACTATAATAAATGTCAAAACCTGGCTGCATTTGAAGAGAGAAGCTGGAAAAGCCACGAGCTTGCCCTGTGGCAGCTGGCTGGACTAGTCAGTGTTTCTCTGGGAGACAGGCAGGGTCTGATGCCTTGATGTTGTAACTTTTCCTTGGACAAAACCCTCCTTTGGCAGAGGTGTCAGTTTTAACTGCTGGCAGAATTCCACAGAAATACTGACACAATGGAATCCCAGCTGGGAGAATCCTTTTCCTTCCTTTCACCTGGCCCACCTGAGTTTGGAGGGAGCAGTAGGGTTTTGCCCCTCTGGGTGAGTGAACTTCAGCAGCTCTTTTAAACCTGTTTTGCAACCACAAACGTGTGAACTCTGAATCACTTTTGCTGCTGTTTTGTTGCTTGAGATTTTCTTTATTTGCAGTAAAATGAAGCAGATACAGAAGTTGCTACCTTCTGTTTTGGATTTTGAATACCTTTAGCATTCAGCCTTTTCCTTGGGCCAAAAAAAAAGCTGGAAATGTAGATACTTTTTAAAATTTAATTTTATTTTTTTTAGGTACTTCAATACAAGTGATAACAACCTCCTGTACTGGGGCCTTGATTATCCACCTCTTACAGCCTATCACAGTCTTGTGTGTGCTTTCATGTAAGTTCAGTCCTTCAGATCCTTCTGGGTTCCATTCTGCTTTTGGCCAGGTCTGTAAAGTGTGGCACATTTAGGTGTGACCTGGATATTCAGCTTTCCCCTGCTGGATCAGTGATGCACAGGGCACAGTGCTGCAGGAATTGGGTGCACTGCCTGGGAAAGCTCTGCTGTGTGGAGAGCCCAAGTGACATTTGATGACTGCATATCATGTAAATAGAATTCTGTTATTGGAATACTTTTTCCACAGGGGCTTTGCTGCCGTTGGAATGAGACTTATGGAATAAGAATGTGGGTTAAAGTGCACGGGCTGAGTTATGTGGGGCATCTATGTGAACTGTAAATGGTTTATATTTAATACTTCAGCATGAAAGGTATTTACAATTGTTTTTTTAAAAGTCAGTGGAACCAGACTGAAGATGGTTACCTTGTCCTCATAAATATTGTATTCCGTTTTTACTGTTCCCAAAGGTTATTTGTTTTAATTGTGAAATAGTTTATAGTATAAACTGATCACAGGGTGAGGAAAACCTTCCATTGATCACTCTTGCTCTTGGAAATATTTCTTCTCCTTCATCTCTCATTCCTGGGACATGCTGCTGTGCATGGTGTGAGGAGAGCAAGGGAAGGGAGAGCTGCTGCATTTGGGTGTGTGTGTGCCTTGTTTTGCAGTGCCCAGCTGATCAACCCTGCCTGGGTTGCCCTGCACACCTCCCGGGGCTATGAGAGTCAGCCACACAAGCTCTTTATGAGGGCCACAGGTAGGAGAGCTGGATTTCCTTCATTTAACATGTTCAATGTGCAGCTTCTCTCTTGTCACTGCTTTATTCTCTGTATTCTCACTTTTTTTTGGCTCAGGTGGCTTTGCAGGTCATTTATGAGCCAACCTCCCATGTTTTTCACTCTTCTGCCACCATTTGGCAAACTGATCAATATAAAATATACAAATAAGTTTCCAACCCAATTGATTCATTAAAATCTGAAACAAAGCTACCTTTTGTAGCATAGGCTCATTTTTAATTTTGAAAATAATATTTTTGCTTTCTCTTCCATTCTGATAAATATTCTTTATATTTTTAGCTATTAAAACTTGGGGTTTATTGTAAAATTAAATTACATGTAGACTGGCATTCACTGACTTAACAGCCAGTTGAGGTCTCAGATCTTTATTGTGAGGTGAATACTTGATCTCAGAGGGAGAGATATTTGATATTATTACTGTTAACAAAACCCCCCCCTTATTTTACCACTTTTGCTCTGAATTTTATTTTCATGTAATCACTCTTCTGACCATTTGGTTGTTTTGAGCTGCCACTACAAAGAAAATGATAAAACAAGTACAGAAAAAATTTGTGGATAACTTAATTTGGTAACTGTACCAGTAGGACAGCAAGCAACGTGTCCAGTGAACTCTTCTTACCCTGTTTCTGTTTTTCTTCATTTTAAATCTGTCTTTTGCTTTCCCTAACACTCCAGTTCCACAAAATGCTTTCTGATTGCAACAGCAGAATTTGTTGTTTATCAATAGCTTTCCTGTACTTCACAAACCTCTCAGTCTGGTCTCTGGGGATTGATTGAATTGAAAAAAAATAAAAATCACTAGAACTTAATTACCCTTGAAATGGTCTTTATTAATTTTGAAATCAACTCACTTGACAAAGCACTGATGGATCTTGAGAGCTGATAAACACTTTTTAACAGTAGCCATTAGAAGAATGCATTAAAATAACTCAGTGGTCAATGTCAGCTTTATTTCAAGTATCAGTGTATTTGTTTTGCTAACACCTTGGGCATATTTGTTTAGTTGTGGCTTAGGCTGGCAAAACAATCCATCACTGAGTAACATTCTTGCTAAAAAGAGGCAAAGTACACTTTCCCTCTTGGAATCATTGCACATTTTGTGAAATAATGGTTTGTAGCAATAATCTGAGGGTTTTTCAGACAACCCTCAAGAAGAGTCCACCTGCCTGGCATAACCCCAGCCAGGGGAACCTGCTGGGGCTGTTCCCTTGTGAGCTCTCACACCTACCTGCTGCAGGCAGGTGCCCAAAGCCAAATGCCCAGGTGTATCTGTCCCCCCTCAGTGAGTGACCCAGAGCCCTGTGCAGCTCCTTTGCTGTGCCCCAGGGTGCCATCCCAGCCCTGCCCCTGTCTGGGGGCATTCCGAGTGCCTGCCTGCCTGTGGCATGTGAGGAACTAGAGTGTGTGTGCTCCCTGTGTGACTGAGGCTGTGCCAGCAGCCAGGACAGCTGAGCAGGGCCAAGCAGCAGCCTGGGGACAGCACACATGAGTGCTGCACACATTCACAAGATCAAATTCTGGGGACCTGCTTCTTGCCCTCCTTTGAAGTGGAACTGCCCCCTTTATTCTAAGGAAGAGCTCTCGGACATTCCAATGCTTATGTGACTGTGTGTTATCCTTGTCTCCTCCTGGAAGGATTCTAATGTAAAGTTCATCTTTATTTTGCAGTGTTTGTGGCTGATTTGCTGGTTTATATCCCTGCAGTTATTTTATATTGTTCTTCCTTGAAAGAAACATCTGCTAAAAAGAAGGCAAGTACCTGGTGTGGGTGAATTAAACAAAGCAAACACTGTTAGAAGAGGGGAGAGCTGTAACACTGAGTTAATTAACATCCAGAACACCCTGATGGCTTCCATGAAAACTGATGTCAATCAGTGTAGCTCATATTAAAGGCTTTTCAGTTAAAAATATTTTAAAACCCGTTATTTCATCTCACAGCAATTATTTTAATTGTTAATTATTTTAGTGCTTTCAGTAACAAGATGCTCTGAAGTTTAGTAGCCATGAACTCCTGAATTATATCTCTTTCTGAATTTGCTACTTGAGTAGTTAAAGCAAGTTTTGTGGTGTGGCCTGGGGGGTTCTGGGCACTGCTTTGTCTTGAACACCCCTTGGAGTAGATTCAATACATTTTGGGATAAGTCCCCTGGTTTTTGTGGAGTGGTTTAAGGTTTAAAATGGGTGTGGTGGTCTTTGAGCTGTTTGCAAAGGACAGACAATATTCAATATTTTTCCATTTATGGGAAATCTTTATCCCTTTTTATTCCTCACCATATTACTGACAGATGGCTACTTGTGAGAGTAAGATTCCTACATACAGGGTGCACCATGGAGGGGCACATTTTTATGCTGGAGAAGTGTAAGTTCCTCTTACTTTTCCCCTCTTTTTTGCTCCTCCTTTGCAGGTTTCCAGTGCTCTCTGCATACTGCTCTATCCAGGCCTCATTCTCATCGACCACGGGCACTTCCAGTATCCTTGTTGTGCACTGAGCTGGATTTCTCTTTGTGCAGTGACACTCTTCCTTAGCACTTGTTGGCTGGGCATAAGGCTATTTTGGCATACAAAGTTATCTGAGGGGCTTCTGCCCACCCCAGAGTGGAGATATATTGGAGATAAAGATTGCTGATATTGGGGCAAATCCATCCAAACATGAATATCATTCTTGCCAAGCCTCAGCTCCTATTTCTGTCAGTCACTTGTTGCAGACAACACCAATGGTGCTGTGACAGAAGAGGAGGATGGCTTGTGCTCCTGTGATTTGTGTTTGGGGAGGGAATCACCTCAGACCTGTTTGCCATGCAGAGGAGTGTCAGTGTAGCTGTGGAAAATATTCAGTTCTGTGAAATGTGCCCTTCTGTGCTCCCCTTACAATTAAGTGAAGGGAATCCAGGCCTAGCTGGTCAATACTGGTGCAGACACCTTCACAGGTGGGTCTTTTATATAAGAATTGTGTTTTTATACTGGTTTGGTACATGAACAAGCAAATGCTGTCAGTTGGTCTCCTGTTGGGGTGATGCAGTGGAAGCAGAGATGTCCTGCAGAGTCTCTGGGGGTGCTCCAGCCCTGCCACTGTTATGTGAACAATATCAGTGCCTGTGACCAGCTCCCAGGAGCTCAGAGATTGGCTTAACCTGCACTGCTGCACCTCTGCAACATCAGGGCCTTTTGGTGGGTTTGTGGATGTGACATCAATGAGCTGTGAAATCCACCTGGTGACTGGGAGGGGTGTGGGAAACCCGAATGTGTCATCACAGGTACATTGACAGAGAGAGCAAAATATTGTGACATTTCTGACAATACAGGAAATGCAGCACAATGTTTACAAGGGCCTGGAGGGACAGGACAAGTGGGAATGGCTTTAGGCTGAAGGAGGGGAGGGTTAGGTGGGATATTGGGAAGGAATTTCTGGCTGGGAGGGTGGGCAGGGACTGGCACAGGTTGGGCAGAGAAGCTGTGGCTGCCCCTGGATCCCTGGGAGTGTCCAAGGTAGGGGTGGGACTGGATGGGCTTTAATGTCCCTCTAACCCAAACCAGTCTGGGATTCTGTGCCTTACTGGTTTATCTCTTTTTTTAAAAAAAAAACAAAACAAAACCCAAGTCAGACAAAGCTAATATTTTGCTGCAATTTAATGGTAAGCATAGTTTAGTCTATTCAAAATTTACTGATCTTGTGAACTTCTCCTCAAAGTCATAAGGCAGTAACATTGCTTTTAGTAACTATTTTTCATTGTTTGTGCAATATTAGCAGTTAAGGGAGCTGGTCATGGATGAGGGTGCATTGTGAGTGTAATAGAATCAGAAAACCCTCAGAAGTCCTTGAACTAAATTATATATAATTTAAACACCAACATATTTGAATATTCTGCACATATCTTTTGGGAGCTGGGAGGAGAGGCTTGTGAGAGCCTTATGTTGTACAGGACTGTCACCAAAAGCTTGGTTGACTGAATATCCTTCATATATGTAATTAACACACACATAATTTGACCTCGTATTTGCCTGTGCAAGCTCTGAATGGAATACAAAAGCTACACTTTAAATAGAAGTAAAATTATTTCTCTCTGTGAACAACATAGTCCCAGCTGGCAACATGTTTTTAAAACCAACTTGGAAAAACTCCTTTTCCAAGCTATTTCTGCTTGTCCCTCAGGGCATTAATTAGTGACTTGCAGAACTGAGATGTGTGTCTTGTTCCTTGACATAAAAAACCATATATAACTCAGTGAGCCTCGGCTTTGCCCTGTGGGGTGTCCTTTGCTTGTCACATGACTGGGACCTCCTGGGCTCAGTGGCCTTTTGCCTGGCCTTAAACTACAAGCAAATGGAGCTCTACCATTCCCTGCCCTTTTTTTGCTACTTACTTGGGAAGTGCTTCAAGAAGGGACTGAAAGGGAAGGGGTAAGTGGCTTTGGGCTGTTTGCTCCCTCCCAGGGACACACCCAGGCAGGCTGGCCTGGAGAGGGGCATTCTCCTTACCCCATCTTGCTGGAAGATACCTGTGCAGTGCCCTCCCCTCCTGCACACCGAGTGTCCCCTGTGCAGCAGGGCCTTCCCTCGGTGCTGTGAGCCTCTCTCTTGGTCACAGGTTGGTGCTGCTCACCAAACTGGCAGGGACAGTGGTGTTCTCCTTCGCTGCCTGCTGGCTCCCCTTCGGTACCGACGTGGAACAAATCATGCAAGTACTCAGAAGACTCTTTCCCATTGACAGAGGCTTGTTTGAGGCATGCATGTTTTCTTCTCCCCCACCCCACTGCCTGTCCCTGTATTCTTAGATCCCTTGAGAAACCTTCAGTGTGACCTTTGGGGATTTCATGGGGGAGACACACCACGGGACGGGTAATTCGAGAGGCTTCTTCAGCAGGCAGCCCTTGCCAGTTATTTAATCCAGTGTTTAACCCCAGCTCAGCTGGCATCTTCCAGGATATTATACCAGTAGACAACACTTATCCCATCATCAAACCCATACTTCAATCCATACATTTTTCCATTGAAACAGATTCCATAGTAATTGACAGTGTCAGAAGATGTAACCTTGAAAGTTAACAGCTTCAGCCTGTCTTTGGCTCTGCTCAGCTCTTTTCAATGCCATTAATTATTTTAAAAAAAGTAAAATAATGCTGTGGGTCCAGCCCAGAACTTCCTTTTTGACCCACCTTGTGCCAGTTTCCACAGTATTTCCCAGAAGTTTCAGTCCAGTTCTGCTTTTCCTCAGGCTGTGGACACTTGCATGGTGAGTGCCACTGCAGCCTTCACCCATCCAGCAGAGCAATTCCTCATTCCCCTAATGGCAATGCCACAGGAGTTTTGGGATCAAAGAAAGGGTTCTCATTTCCCACCTCACAGGGAGTTGTTGCTGTTTTGCTTAATCCGGGCATGGTCAGTATTACACTTTCATACAGCAGATTCTCACCCTCAAGCTTAGCCACTGAAATGAAGCTTTGAGCTTCCAGGGTTTGTTGTCACAGGGATTAAAGCAAATGCTTATGTAGTTTGAGTGATCTTTATTATTCTTTTAATCTTTTATAGATGTAAATAATATCACAACTGGCATGTTTTTCTTCAAAAGTTAATGCTGATGTACCAAAGGCAGTGGTACAGAAGTGTTCCTAGTGTGTTCTCTGCTAGTTTATTTAAAAAAATAACACCTAACAAACACCAAGCAACCTCTCCAAAACAGACACCTCCTCACACAGACCCCTAAAGACCCAATGACCCTTTTCCTTGGGGATTATTTGGAATTTACAAAGAACTAGCTTTGGTCCCCACGCTTTTTATTCAGTACCAAGCTTAAAAATACAATCTGTAAATGGCAATACCCAGTGAGTCCCCCGGAGCTGAAGGAGCTGGCCAGCACAGGAGGGAGGTGCCTCACTTGGTGCTGCTCTGCCTCCTTGGTGTGCTGTCCACACAGCTGTGCCTCCAGCAGCTGCTTGGGGATGGGTTTCAGGGGCTGTGCTTACAAATTTAATTTGGAAAGTGATCCTAGCACAACTGCTAATGTCTTTAGACTCCTTGATTTATTGGGGGTTAACTCTGTCAGTGCTAGCAGGCAGCACAGCCACAGCCAGGGCTGCAGGGAGGTGTCCTCACCTTTGGGCCAGTTCTCAGGGACACTCAGAGCCACATTCCCACCAAATGTGTGGCCTCAGGAGTTCAGTAGATGTCCCTTGTGCTGAGGAACTATTTCTCAGGTATTTTAGAGTGTGTTTTAATTGACTCTTTTGAAATGTCCACTCAGAATAATCTCAAGTATATCTAAGAATATGATGGATATCTGCAGGGTTTTTTTGCACCCTCATGGCAGAAACCCAACAATCCCCCACTTCCCAAGCCCCACTGTTGTCACAAACATAAGTTTAAATGAATATAATGATCACTAATTCCTTTTTATTTCCTTCCAGGATAAAGTAGCCAATATTTGGTGCAGTCTAAGTGTCCTTATAAAGATAAAGAACATAGTATCACCTCAAACTCAGCTCAAACTCAGGTGAGACATAACTGAAGTGCTTTAGGCTGGTTTTAGCTGCATTATTTTTTACAAAAGGAGTAAATTTGCTCAAATTGCTATGAGAACTTCTGTTTAAAAGTATTGGCCCTTTCCTATTGTGTACTTTTCTCCCAGGTGCTGAGCGTTTCTCCAAGTGCTCTCAGGAACTGAACAATTCCCTGCTTCTCTATACAGTGATTTAAGCTGGTTAAAACTGAGTTAAAATTTGCAAATTCAAAGAATTACCCCTTTTAATCCTCTCCCAAGTCAGAGCTCCCCGTTCTGTTCCTTGACTAAGTGGAGGATTCAGGTGCAGGCCTACAGAGTGAAGCATTAATAGATGCAGCCACTCATGTATTAAAACTGTTTTGCTTCCAACACTCCAGCTTTGCTGTGACGTTCCTGAGCCTGCTTCCCGCCTGCATCAAACTGACCGTCCAGCCCTCCCTGCGAGGCTTTAAATTTGCCTTGGTAAGTGTTTGTTTGGAATTGCTCCTTGTTTTCCTCCACCCCCGAGCACCGGGGTGTGACCGGCAGCAGTCGCTGCACAACACACAGCGGGTGTGCCATTAAATGCTCCAGGACCTGGTTAAAAGGTGTTTCACTTGCCCGTGGCCAGGGGTCGGATCTGCCTTTTAAACTCACACTTTTTTCCTTAACCTCAGTTTTATTTATTTAATATTTTTATTATTTCCCGCTGGAGAATCTTGAGAAGATTCCATGTTCCATATACATGCAGAGTTGGGATTTCTCCTCTTTTTGTTTAGCTGCCAAAGGGCTGCTTTTTCTTACTGCAGTGGCTGCAGAATTCAACAAAAAAGTCCCCAGAGGCACATTGTGAGCTCATGAGTGGTTTGAAAATAAAATATTAATATTTTCCTAAATGTTTGCCTTGCCTTAGTCATACCATGGCATTGAAGCACATTGCCACAAAAATTGGATGGGGCTGGTTCCAAAGTTTCAGGAGTTACAAGATAATTTCATTTTGAATTTTCTGTAATATTTGAGAGTTTATCACAACCCTGCCTAGAAGTAACACTTGCCCTAAGAACTGGCTGATGTTTTGCAGTGTGTTTTCATTTGGTGGGAGGACAAACAAACCCAAAGCAGTTTATTTACTTCGGTGTATTGACTGCTCATGATGATGGGCAAAATTTCATGTCAGAAATGTGGGCAGTTCTCCCTGTGAGTGAGATTTTCCAGGGCTTGTGTGGGTGAATATTGTGTTTCCTTGGTGGGGATGCTCTCAGTGAAGCTGAGCAGAGCGAGGGCTCCACATCAAGTGCTTTCTGACTAATTGTGGCTGAACTTTCCAACAGTGTGTTTTTAGCACGTGTGGGTGGTGCCAGGAGCTGCCCTGGTGCCTGTAAATGGCACTGGAGGAAATGTAGCAGTTAATTAGAAAACTCAGCTCATTGAGCTCCTGCCTTCGTGCGGGGCCTGTGCCAGCAGACACTAAACAGAGCTTTGCATTGCAGTCACACACACTAATCCAGCTCTGATCTCCTTTCCTAAGGTTAGTTGTGCACTGTCATTTTTCCTGTTCTCCTTTCAAGTCCACGAAAAATCTATTCTTCTGGTGGCAGTGTAAGTAAATGATTTTCCTGTGGATATATTTTGAACTTTTCCTCGGGCTGTTGTTGCATGCTGCTCTTTAACCTTAAAATACATTGCATTTTAAACCCTCTGCACATTTGCTTTGCTGAGGAACTCGCAAATGAAGGTGTGCATGTACAGCCAGGCTGGTCTGTCCCCTGTCCCTCGTGGTGAGGACATGAGGACACCCCCTCAAAGGGGTGTTGGGTAAGGCAAGGCCTGATCCCTGGGTTTCCTCTTTTCATTCTAGCCCAGTCTGCTTAATCATAAATGAAATCCCCTTTATGGCCACGTGGTTTTTACTCGTATCAACTTTCAGGTGAGTTGGAAACTTTTAATGTAGTTGGAGAGGGGCTTGGGACAAGGCATGAAGGGACAGGACCCAGGGAATGGCTTCCCACTGCCAGAGGGCAGGGTTAGGTGGGATATTGGGAAGGAATTGGTGGCTGGGAGGGTGGGCAGGCCCTGGCACAGGTTGGGCAGAGAAGCTGTGGCTGCCCCTGGATCCCTGGGTGTGCCCAAGGCCAGGCTGGAGGACCCTGGGCTGGTGGGAGGTGTCCCTGCCATGGCAGGGGTGGCACTGGGTGGGCTCTGAGGTCCCTCCCAACCCAACCCAGTGTGGGATTCCCCTCTCCCAGTTGCAGTAAAGATGAATGTATTTACTGTCTTTCCCTGGCCCCCTGGGCTGTGCCCTCCCTGTGGGTGCTGCCCCCAGCATGCTGCCCCTGCTGCTGAAGGATGGGCTGCTCCTGCCCTATGCCATGACCATGCCAGCCTTCCTGGCCGCCTGCCTGGCCTCCTTCTCCATCCTGGACAAGACCTCAGCAGAGGACCTGCAGCTCAAGGCCTTCACCCTGGCCCTCAGGGGATACGTGTCTTGGTTCAAGTCCTTCCCCAGGATTGTCAGGAGTGGGGTAAGCCATTTTAATGCTGTGACTCTTTGTGCCAGCTTTTCCTGGTACCGGAGTGTCCCTGTGGGGGGCTGTAGGACAGAGCCCCCAGGCAGTGCAGCAGCAGCTTTATCTCTCTGAGGGGTTACACCCCAACCCCTAATCCAGCCTTCCTTCTCTTGCAGTTCCTCCTCTCCCTGTCCCTGATGGGTGTCCTGTCCCTCCTGAGTGCTGCAGTGCCTCCTCCCCAGAGCCTCCCAGATTTGTTCCCTGTGGCCGTGTCCATTGTCTCCTGCCTGCACTTCCTGCTGTTCCTGGTGTATTTTAACGTTGTTATACTCTGGGACTCCAAGAACAGTAAAAGCCAGAAGAAAACCAGTTAATGCAGGTGTGGAGCTCCAGGACTGAAGTGTGCAGGACAGGCTGTGCTTGGTGGGTGCTGTCAGTGCTGCAGGGGGGCCTGGTGGGGATGGACACACTGCTGGAGCCAGGGACAGGCAGCAGACACATTCTGCTTGTTCAAACACAACACAAGCACTGTTTCAAAGGAGAAGTATGTTGGAGAGCATTGGAAACCTGATTGGGTGTGTTTTCTTCAGAAGTGTCAGACTTTTGTTACCATTTGTAAACCTAAAATGCCTAATAAAGGACCAAATTTTGAATTAATGCTAAAATACCCCCTTATCTGCTGTATTAGCAAAAGTGGCAGGCAGTTTATTCCTCTCCCAGCACAAAAGGCATAAGCAAGTCATGCAGGTAAAGTAGCAGCTCTGAATTTGTGTTGCTGCATTGTTTTATGACACAAACTTGTCACTGTCCTCTGTTGTAACATTTCTTCCCTCACTATCATTCAGCAGCTCTGGTTTCAGTGCTTTTAACTCTCCTGCAGCCTTAGGACTCCACAACTGCCTCTGTTACAGGACTGGAAAGCCCAAACCTCTTGGTTCTACTGCAATGAAAGCTGAGGTGCTGCAGTGCAGTTGGAAACCAGGTATGAGGGGTGAAGGAAAAATACCAAACCCACCACAGTCCCCCCTCACTGCACAGCAATTTGCAGATATTAAACTGAACTCAACTCTGCAGTTCCTCCCTGGGTGCAGCACAGCCTCCACTGCCAATAATTCAGAGAATGCAAATTGATTGAGTAATTATAAACATAACAAAGCATGGAGGAAGAAAATAAATCATAAAGCAATTTAGGGTGGTATAGTTTAATTAGGAGCCAGTCTATCCTTCTGCATCTGTGTGTGTATATATATATATTAAAAAAGCCCCCCCTCCTTGGTGAGAGGCTTCCCCCTGCCCTGGCTGTGCTGCCACATTCCAGCCTGTCACTGCCATTAGTGTCAGTGTGTGAATCAGCTGTTCTGGGAACTCCCAGCTGTGTCAGTTATGAGCCTGTCAATGGGGTGGCCACGAGCTGAGTGTGTTTGTGCAGCTTTTCCAGCCTTATTTGTTGTGGAAAAAGTACCCAGAGCCAACAGTGTGCCCCTGGCAGCTCCAGCAGAGGGGAACTGCTGCTCTGGGTAGGAACTCCAAGGATAGTAGGGGGGAGCACAGTTCAGCAAATGCCCATAAAACAATAAAACTGCAATATTTTCACAGGTATTTAGAATTTTCTGCCCACAGCACAGCCCTGCTTTTTGGGAGGGCAGGCAAAGTGTGTATCAGGACACACAGACAGGAATCTCTGTCTCCAGAGCTGTGACATCCCAGCCCCAGCGTGGAAAGGCTGCCTGGGGTTTGTGAGCCCCGAGGAAGGTCTGGAAGGTGACAAGGAGGGTGGAGGTGGAGGGAAATGCAGCAGGAGCCCGGGCTGTCCTTCCCCCCATAGCCAAACATTAGTTTTGAGTGTATCCCTTTTCTTTGTCCTTGAGGTGGCCTCGGGGGGTGATAAAGTGAGAGTCACCCGATCCACCTTGTGTGGAACTGGAAATGGTTCTTAACAGCCCCAGCTGTTTCAGAGGCAAGAGCTGGTACAGCAGGAGGTCAGAGCCACAGTATCTGCCTAAATAGCTGAGGCATGTGAGGGGCATGTGCTGCACAAGCTTAGTGTACAGCTTTATTTCCCTAAAAAACGACTAAATACCAGATTTAGTAATGGCCCTGGTGTAAGTGATGCTGGAACTCCCTGCCCATCATCACCTTCACTGTTATTTCCTGAACAAGTTTTATGTTGTTCTTCCAAGACTGCCCCCAGAACAGCTTGATTTAGACCAGCACAGTCAGTTCCAGACTCTTCTCAGATCAATAATCATTTAATTTCCAGCTCCAGAGGTTACAGGCAGGTTATATAAACTCTTCAGGTGTCCTCCCCTCATCCTACAGAGCCCCTTACACATAAAACAGCCCCCTCAGCACCAGTGTGGAAATGAGAAAAGCTGTCCCAGTTCCCTTCAAACAGTTCCTGATCTTTTTCCCAGTTGGACTGCACAGAGAGGGAGGTGCAAAAAGATTTTTATTAATTACAAACACAGTCATCACTTTGGTGCTCAGAGTTTTAGTGGTAAAAAGCAGTTTATTGGAGGAGCAGGACTGCAGGAATTGAAAGGACACTCGAGTGTGTTATGTTGGACTTTGATAAAAAAGTATAAATGTTTCTACTGCACTTTTCCAACCTAATGCAAGGATGGGCAACATGAGGGATTCCCTAGGCTGGAGAGGTGGAAAAGAGCAGCAATGGGTTCATATAAAACAACTCTGCTTTTACATTGTTGAATACCAAAACTAAACTAAATGTTGACCTAAGAAATGAATGTTAGCAGAGCCTGTGTTAATGCTGGGCTGGGTTAGAGGAGACCTTGCTGTGGGTGACAAACACGTCCCCAAGCGTGGCAGCACCAACAGGGACTCTGTTTGTAAACAAGGAAGAATTGCTTGCCCTGCAGAGTGTCCTGCAGCCCTGGAGGCCAGAGCAGCAGCAGGGAGGCTGCAGGTCACCCTGCAGGGCGGGCTATTTGCAGGGAGATGGGGTGGCTGTGCACACTGCTGAGCCCAGGCAGATGCCAGCAGTGCTCTCTGACACGGTGCACCTGCCTGCCCACTTTGGGCCAGATTGGTTTACACTCAGCCCTCCGCTCCTTTTAAGTCCAGTCCAGCAGGTGGAGAAGTTTGGGGTGATGTGGAATGCATTTTTCACATAATGCCTGTGGGGAGATGAGGAATGACTAAAATAAATAGCAATTAAGGCAGCAGCATCATCGCCCAGGGGGTGTGTTGGGAGGTTCAGAGCTGTCTGAGAGCCAGTTCCAGCTCGCTGTGTCCAACACACACACCACCTCAGGCAAGGCAGGGCAGCAGCTGCTCTGCCCAGAGCTCCAGCAACATTTTAGGAGGGCTTAAGGACATTCTGCAGGAAAAGCTGAGGAATAATTGCTAAGAGATCATCGAGCCACCACAGTTATGGACTTTAAAGCAATATACAGTGTGGGTCACACATGGAAGGGATGAAGAAAAGCAGAAAAAGGAAATGTGTCATTTTTTGGACACGAGGGGCAAAGCCTTGTGCAAATACTGACTGACTACTCTGCTGTCCATGGACATGACCTTGGAGCAGACCTGAGTGCTTTGAGCCACCTGTGAGGTGAAGCCCCGGAGTTGCCAGCATGACTTTGGTACAAGCTGACAACCCAGTGCAAGTCTTAGAGTGATTCCTGTGCCCTGGAAAGGCTGCTCTGCACCTGCAGGGCTCAGGAATTATGCTGAGTGTTAAAAATGAGGCTGCTGGCTCTGCCCTCCTGCCCTGGAGATCCCCTGCCGTCCCTCGAGGGCACTGACTTGGAAGGAGTAAAAACTCTGGGGTATGCGGACAGCAAGCGGAAGGATGTTAGATTGTGTCCAAAGAGGCTTTAAAAGGCTTTTTTTTTTGCTACTCAGTTACTTGTGGTTGATTCCAAAGTAAAATTGACCCTGGGGAAGTGTGAGCCCAGCCCTGCCCTGGAGGTTTGTGTACCTCCATCAAACACCCCTTCCAGAGCCCTGGCGTAGAGAACTGGAGTGCAGCTTCCCCAAGGAGAAGGCAATGGGGTAACCTGTGGGTGTTCTCCCCCTCAGAGCCTTTACCAAAGCACAGGTAACACAGGGTGGCAGGGACACAGAGCCAAGGGAGGGCCAAAGCACTGCCCCCAGGCCCTTCTGAGCTGTCCTTACCTGTCACTGTCACTGGGGCAGTGCTGGGAGCAGCCCCAGGGGCTCCGTGTCTCTCTCCAGGAGCCACTGCAGGAAGGTGGCACTGCCGGCGCTCTGGACATACCCTGGGCAGGGGACAACTGTAAATGTGCTGTGGCACAAACAGGGCTGGCCTGGCAGTCCCCACACAGACACAGCTCACTGAGATGCTGCCGTGGTGAAAGCCAGAACCCCTGCCCTTCAGGCAGTTCTGGGTGCTCAGCAGTGGTTTCAGAGCTTGTCCTACAGCCCTGTGAGTGGGTTACACACCAGAGGCAGAACAGAATGTCCTACAAGGATAAGAAACTGGTACATTTCTTTTGCTATCAGTGATAAAAGAATAAATAAAACCCCCAAGGACCGTGCTCAGCAGAACCTGAGCAAGGACAACCATCCCTGGAGCCCCCACACCTGAGCCCACAGCAGGGTGGGCTGAGGGCTGAGCAGGTGGCTGGGACAGGGAGAGGGGAAGGGGGCAAGGGCAGAAAGGAACTCAGGGAATGGGGACATGTGTGGAGAGGGCCTGGAGCAGGTGCACCCCAGGGCTGCCAAAAGGGGCCTGCAGCAGATGAGCAGCTCTGCCCCCAGCACCCCCAGTGTCCCTGTGGGTCACAGGGAGCTCTGCCTGCCCCACCACCCAGGGGTGAGGGGGGAGCTCAGGGTGCACCAAACACACAGGTACCCAGGGCAGCTGCAGCCAGCAGGGCTCCTCTGCACCCCCCCCAGCTGCACAGGGCACTGACAGCCCCCTCAGCTCTCCCCACACACCTCCAGGACCCACAGAACACACAGACCTGCTCCCAGGTGCCAGCAATGTCACTGGGACTGGCCCACCCCCAGGTGCCAGCAATGTCCCTGGGGCTGACCCACCCCAAGCCCAGCTCTGTGCTCAGCCAGCTCTCACTCTCCAGGAAAGGGCATCCATTCCAACCTGGCCTCAACTGGCACTTGGCAGCATTATTCCTAAAAAACCCCACCATTTTGGACACAAATTATCAACAAAGACCCCCCCTCCCAATTGTTCCCAAAAGGAAACTGTCCAGTCTGGTACAGCAAGGAACAGCAAAAGGGCAGATTTAATCACGAGCTGGTTTACCTGTCCTAAATGCAATTCCTAATTCAGTCTCCCTGGATCTGATTTCCCTTTAATCATGGATTGCAGCGCTTGGACAATGCAGAACCCAAATAAAGAACCCAGACCTGCCACTGCCACCATGCTGAGCTGTCCTACAAAGCACAGGCTGCCCAGATTCACAGCAAACCTCATGAACTCAGCTTTTCTCCCAGCCCCAGAACCGCAGCCTGGGCTGGGCTGGCAGAGCCCTCCCTGCCCTCCTGGGGCTGGATCTCCCCCCCCAGTCCCCCTGCCACTCTTCCCCAAGTTGGACTGCTCTAAAACATTTACAGATCTAAAAAGCAGAGGGAAAAAAATATTCACCTGTCGGGTGATATAAAACCAATCTTCTACTAAATGTGCCAGAATAATTTTTCTCCACCTCAACCACAGTTAAAACCTTCAGTCTATTCATTACTGTCTTTTTATAGTATTTTTATTTAATAAAACCTATTAAGACTACCATACAAATCTCTTTACTTATGCTTTTATCTTTTAACTGATCAATTTTTATATTGCTGACATCCCTTCTTCACCATTTGCTCATTTAAAAATTCATAGTATATGAGCTCTGTCTCTGGAGAAAACGTCTATAAAATTTGTTACAGCTGGCAAATGTGTATGAGTCAGTGATAGCACATGACTAAATGCTTCACAGAAAATAAAATTTGTTTCTGTAGTAAGCAGAACTGTTTAAATGTTATTTATTTTTATGTTTCAAAGAAAATATATTGTGAAGTGCTGCATTGATTTAATAGGCAGCAATGTCTGTGTACACGCTGTACCCGGGAAATTTATGAAACCTTTGCACAACTCCTTTAATTGAATTTTCCAAATCTCTCACCACACACAAATAATCAATATCTTCTGCAGAGAAAACCAGTCAGAATTATTACAGTCTTTCTTTTCAATTTTGTTGTCATCAGCACATACAGAGCACCTGGATATTTGTAATGTCTGGATAGCAAGTTATTTACACCTCTTAAACATATAATTGCTACTAAGTGAGTCCAAACTAATGTTTCTTTTCTTTTTTATTTAAAATAATTATATTCATGGGACAGAGCAGTATTTATTGTCATGTAGGATTGCTCTGTGTAGCTGTCGGAAGAACTACAATTCTTCTGAATTTTTCATTAAGCTTAATACTCTACACTAGATCCACTCCAATTAAAAATTCATGGCTGTTGTGCCTCCAAAAGGTAAATAGAGAGTCACCAGGAGTGTGAGATGGGAGAGAGAGGGGGCTGCCAGGTGCCATCTGTGCCCCCCTGGCTGTGCCACGCAGGGAATGGGTGGGGGATGTGGGCTCAGAACCAGCTGCACCCCCAGGGCCACCAGCTCAGGCCACAAACACCAGACCTGGCCTCAGAACTGAGTGCCAGTGCTTGCAAACACCACCTCTGAATCCCCTTCTGATAATCCATTGGGAAAAAAAGTCCCTCAGCATCACCTTGGCTGCTTTTAGAGCTGTTGAGCATCCAAACCACACCCCAGACTCTAAAAGAGGTTCAAGTTTCTCAATAAATTGAGCTGTGAATCAACTCAGTCCATTTAAGATCCCAAGACTTACTTTTTTCCCAGAGAGGGACAATGACATTTCTTCCCTGCAACTGAATACAAAGCTGGGCTGAGAAAAACCAACACATTTTTTAGGTCAGGGTTTTACAGTCAGGAAAATCCCCCTTTTCTGCAGTCTGATGTACTCCCCTTTTCCCAGAGGGGGAGGGAGAAGGAAGGATGGGTGGGACAGACCCCAAGTATTTCTGAGGGTCAACAAATTTGTTCTACTTGATGTGAGAAGGCTGTAAAAATAAACTGTAAATGTGATTTCCCCTCACTCCCAGCAACCCACCAGCACACCAGAGCCAGGGGTTTAGTCTTAGGGCTGAAAGTGCAGAACTCAAAGTGACATGGACTGGGATAAACAGTGGAACATGGTATTTTAATCTGGTTGGAGAAGGAGCTCTGCTCACTAAGGAGGCCTCTCTATCTTGCAGTTCTCACATGGAATTTACATTTTGCCCTCTGATTGGTGAGCAGGAACTCAGCTTTGCTTCATGCCTGGTCTCCCCAGCTTGGCTTCCACTGGTGATTCCAAGGGGCATTACATGGAAATCCACCCCCCTGGCCCTGACCCAGCCCCTTGGAAAGCCCCACTGCTGTCCCAAGAGGGCCAAAGTCACATGCACTGAACCCAACCTGGGAATGTCTAGAACTGAACTCAGGGGGTGACCACATCTCCCCCTGGGCTTGGCAGGGTGAGCCACACCACCACAGGGAAGGAGTTTTGACTCCACTGTGGCCTGCAAACACTTTTCCCCAACACTGCAAGGGTTTGATCTGCTCTGGCACTCCCTTGATCCCTACCTGGACAGCAGAAGGACTCATGGATGTGATTTGGGTTTGGGAAGCACAGGATTAGTGTGGCTGAGCAGCTTTCCTGTTTTCTTCACTCCTTCACTTATCCTGAATCTTACCTTCACTCCTGGAACCTGCCATCTATTAAAGTTTCCTCTAAATAAAGTGCCCATCCCAACCCACACCCCACCCCAGCACGCCCCAGACTGGACACACCGACCCCATTTCATCCCTTGGCAGTTGTTTTACAATCTGCTTACTTTCTATTCCAAAACATTTTGTTTGCTGTGAGTTCCAGTCGTGGCCAGACAATGCTGCCCTTTTTTCCTGCTGGTCACCCAAAATGATAAACTGAGCTCCACACAAGGCTGCCCATTGAGCCAGGAATGTTCTGGATGGAGTTGTTTGAAAGGAGGTTGTGCATGTAAAGTAAATAAATTTCATGCCTCCCCATGTGATGATAATGTGACATTCCCTCAGCACCAAGCCACTCAACAGTCATAAGTTTGCAGCCTGGCCATAACTAATTAAAAATAATTCTGAACAAAACCACATCCAAAACGAAAAGGCAAAGGCAAACATCTCCAGATGCTTCTCTTTGATCACACACTTCCCTGCCTCTCCTACAGCTGCATTTTCAGGACTGCAAAATGGAATTTATTCTTTGCTAGAACAAAACTGACACTGAAACTACATCAAAATTGTTCAACTTAAGCTGAGAATTGTATTTCCTACCCCCACTTTCACCAAGTATTTCTCATCTGACAGGACTGGGGGTGTGTTTGGTGCCAGGGCTGGTTGGCAGAGCAGAGATGGGAGCAGAAATGTGTGTGTGGTGACATGACAGAGCAGAGCACAAAGGAAGCAGTGAGGGTTTGAATCTGCACTGGCCCGTGGCATTCCCACACTGGGATCACTGGAACAGGAGCACACAGGGAGCTCTAAATCACACACAGCAGACTGCACAGAGGAGCCAAATTCCTTCAGAAGGGCTCTCACTCCTTGTCATTTGGAGATAATCTGCTGGAGCCCAGGAAATACAAGGCTGGGTGATTTTGTGTCCCTTCAGAGAATTGCCCACAGCAGAGGGGCCACCACTGCTCTCATCCTGGCTTTGCTCCTTTGTCAGAGTGTGTGGAGAGAACAGAAATATCAGCCCATCAGTGGTGAATCTGCTGATTTGAGAGAGAAACCCCAATCCTGAGTGTACCCCCTTCCTTCCTTCCTGCCACAGCTCTGAAGTGTCCCCCTGGTATTAAATGCCACCAAGATCAAACATTTTCCCAGCCCTGGTTATGAGGAAACCCAGTGGTTGGGGTTTCACAGTGCCCTGGAGTGCCCTAAATCCCTCCCAACATGGACAGGGGGAAAGGGTTTTGCTGCAGGACTGTTTGTCACTGAAAAGGCAGCAGGAGGGGGGAGGATGAGGGAGAACAAGGAGAACTGGGACACACAAAAGGTGTGGGAAGGCTCCAGGACCTGCCTGCACTTATTTCTAGGCCATGCCACAAGTGCAAGACCATTAATGGATTCTTCTCCTTGCACTGAGAAACACCCCATGCAATGAAAATACTCCATTTACATTTGCCCAGTGGAAAAGTGGTCAGGAGAAACAGAGTTGATTCTCACAGTTTTCATACCCTAAATGTTACCCCACTTGTTGCAAGTGGAAAGGACTGGGAAGCAACCAGCCAAGAGGAGTTACAAGGAGTTTCTTACCTCTGGCAGGGAGTTCTCCATGGTTTGCTTTCAGCAGCTGCAGCTCCTCTGCTTGAGTCACTGGTGAAGAAAGAAACCCCAAATCAGCAAGTGTGGCCCCAGAGATTTCAAAGGAAATGATACCTCTGCTGCCTTCACTTCCAAAGCACAGAAAAGCCCTTACCTGTGTAAGGGTACTCAGAAAAATTAACAAAAAATAGTCAAAATTCAGGTATTTCTGACCAGTTGTGTTCACAGCCTCACAGCACATTTTGCTCCCATTTTTTCCTGACCTGGTGCTTTGTTCCTAACCCAGGGATGGGAGAAGGATGCTTCCTTCCCAAGGAGCTGGCAGGAGGTGTGGCCATGACAGGGAATGTCAGCAGCAGGTCTGAGCTCTCCTGTGCCTGCCTGACTGTCCTGGCCAGAGCAGGGGATGGAAACACTGGCTGTTTTCAGGGAACTTCCCCCTGTGTTAGGAAGGCTCTGGCATCACAGTGGGAACACTGCAGTGCATGCACATGCTAAAGGAAAAGGGAATCAGCTCTGGAATACAAGTCAGTAACTCCAGAACCTCTGACCTGGAGGAAGGATCAAGAGTTTCCTAAAACTGGACATGTATCTAAGTGAAAACCTTTCTGGGTTCCTTTGGCAAAGCATTACAGATGTGCCACGTGGGAAGTGCACACAGCACATCTGGAACATCCCAACACAGCAACATCTGGAATGTCCATCCTTTAGAGCCACATGAATAGCCATTTTTGAAGCCTGGAAATTTATACTCAGCCTAATCCTCCTGGCAGGCAACCAACCCCCCAACTTCCCCGGCAGAGGAGAAGAAAGGCCGAGCCCTGCCAGTGCAGACCTTCCCCCAATTCCCAGCTAACGACCCACTAAGTAGCTCTGAATTTCCATGAGAAAAGGTGCTGCTCCTCCAAGGCTGCCCTCCCCTCCTGAGTCCTGGGTGTGACAGTCCCCCCAGCACAGGGGACATGTAGAGTGGCCCTTTTTGGGGTGAGGAAGGTGCTGAGAAGACACTTTACATACGCAGCATTTGGGTTTTGTGCAGCTCAGCGCTCAGGGTAGCCGGGCAGCCCGAGGCACCGAGGATGGTTTCCAGCTCTCTGCTGCCCTCCAAAGCCTGGAAAAGAACGAAGGGCGCTGTTAAATCCCCTTCCCAAACTCTCTAACTTAGCAAAACCACCGGAAATAAAGCACCTTTACAAAGCGTTCAGAAGCCCTAAACGAGCGTTGCAATTCAAACATCTCAAATAAATTGGAATGAATAAATCTCT
This sequence comes from Xiphorhynchus elegans, assembly GCA_013401175.1. Taxonomy (NCBI): domain Eukaryota; kingdom Metazoa; phylum Chordata; class Aves; order Passeriformes; family Dendrocolaptidae; genus Xiphorhynchus; species Xiphorhynchus elegans. Next base: position 127,983 of record VZUH01003999.1, on the reverse strand, counting down.
TGGGGGTGAAGAAAGCCTTGTGAGACCACACCAAATAAATCACTCCTTGAGGGCACTGAGTTATTGGTCAGCTATTGACAGACAGCAAATGGATTGAGCATTCCTGCTGAATTCATTCAGGAGAGGAAATCTGAATGGATCAGCAGCGATTTGCATTTTTGCATATATTTAATTAGATAGTACAAGCAGTGCAACACAAAGGGGTGTTTAATCCCCAAGGACATGAAAATCTGTGTAGCAATAATTCATATTTTGAGCTATAAGGAACAGTGGAGAACTACTCATGTGTTTTTATTTGTGGAGGAGTGGCACAAATCCAAAGTGTTGGACTTGGAAAAGCAACTCTTTTAGTTTAAAAAAGATTACCAAGTTTTGAGGGTTTTTTTTTCACTTTCTGGATTTCCAAGGCAGACCTGCCTGGTTTCAAGGCTTTTCTTTGCTTCCCTATTCCTTAAAACTCAAATTTTGCCCATAAAATTCTCCTTTGTATCTCAAATCCTGCATCCAAAGCAGCTGAACCAATAAATCAGAGTATAAATCAGTGTATAAATCAGTGTGTAAATCAGAGTATAAGGCAGTGTAAAGCACACCTGGAGGCTCGTGAGATTTGCTCTGGTTTTCAGAATTCTGGCCAAGGATCTTCTCACTTGGGACTGCAGTTCCAGAAAGCTGGATGGGAAAAAAGGGAAAACAAAAGCAACCCCTCACTGAAATTCCATGTTTGCAAAGTTTCCCAGAGTCTTCCCCAGTGGAATCAGGATGGATCAGCTCAGCTGGGAGCAGGTTGTGTCACACAAACCCAAACACAGCCTGTCTTGCCTTGGATTTATGTGCCAAAAATCCATATATCCTAATTTTAAGGGCAGAAACCCCAAAATCCATATATCCTAATTTAAGGATAGAAACCCCAAATCCACATACCCTAATTTAAGGACAGGAACCCCAAATCCATATATCCTAATTTAAGAATAGGAACCCCAAAACCAAATATCCTAATTTTAAGGATAGGAACCCCAAATCCATATATCCTAATTTAAGGATAGGAATCTCAAAATCCATATATCCTAATTTAAGGATAGGAACCCCAAATCCATATATCCTAATTTAAAGATAGGAACCCCAAATCCATATACCCTAATTCTAAGGATAGGAACCCCAAAATCCATATATCCTAATTTTAAGGACAGGAACCCCAAAATCCATATATCCTAATTTAAGGATAGGAACCCCAAATCCATATATCCTAATTTAAGGATAGGAACCCCAAATCTAAATATCCTAATTTAAGGATAGGAACCCCAAATCCATATATCCTAATTTAAGGATAGGAACCCCAAATCCATATATCCTAATTTAAGGATAGGAATCCCAAATCCATATATCCTAATTTAAGGACAGAAACCCCAAAATCCATATACCCTAATTTTAAGGGCAGGAACTCAGGGCCAGCAATATCAGAGGATTTTCTTGATGATTTGCACTGAAGATGCATTAAAAAAATTCCTGCCATGATAGTTTAAGATATTTTCTCTTTGAACCATTTAAAGATGTCAATTAAATCATCTCTTCCCTGTTTGCTCTCACAGAAGGGAGAATCACCCCTATAAAAAATGGAAATTTAGGAACAGAGCCACTGTATGGAAATAGGAAAAGAAAATAATTATATCAGTGTATTGGACAATACATTTTCCATCTGCAAAAATCAAGTGTTGGAAGTTCCTCCTTAATCAGTGTAGTTTTCCACTGGTGTAACTTTAATATTTCTTTTTTTCACTATGTAACAAGTTATCCAAACAATTCTGGACACAAATTCTGTCCAACAATGAGGGAATTCCATTACAAGGGGAAAAAAAAGCCCCAACAAACAAATTGAGGGTTCAAAAGGAAGAGCTACAGCCTCAAACATAATATTTAGCTGAATAAATGTCACAGTTATGATCTGTTAGTGAAAAAGAAATGCATGCAGTCTATCAGATCTCACCTGAAACATTCATTGAAGTGCTTTATTAACTGGGGATTGTCAGGAGATTTATATCTTAAAATGAGATGGTGGCAGAAAAGACTAGAATTGTAAAGGATTTTGCCTTAATCTGCTCCTCTCACCACTCAGTGCCTTTGAATATCCAACACTGTGCAATCAGAAGCACTAAAAATAATGGCTCTTAATTGAATTCCGTGTGAAATCCTGACTAAAAGTCAGAGTGAACACACGGGGGGCACTCACCGCTCCTGCTCGGGTGGAGGCTGCCCTCTCCTGGAGGATCCAGCGCTGGAAAGGCCCTGCTCTCTGCCCAGTCCTCCGAGGGGCACAGGAAGGGAACAGGAAAGCAAAAATAAGAGGGGGAGCATGTTAAGAACGTGAAGAAGGGTCACTGTGAGCCCTGATTTGGGGGGAGAGAAAGAAAGCCCCAAACTCCCTTGGAAGGCAGGACAGAGCCCTGGGAAGGAAGCACACTGAGTTAGTTGGGATTTACACCTTTGCAGTTTGGCCTCTCATCAATTCACTTCACTTTTATGTTCCTGGAAACCCTGGGGTTAAAGTGTTGATAACTGGAAGGTGGGATAATTCAGGCAGTTCTGTGCTCTGCTCAGGAGCTTTTCATCCCATTAACTCCCTAAAGGGAGAATTATCCTGGAAATGCTGTAAATCCCCCTGGGAGGGAAAGGATCAGCACTCAGGATGAGTTCACTTCTAATTTTAATATTTTGTAAAATATTTCAGGATGTTCTGAGTGACAAATTTCCAGCAGATCAGCTGAAGGGTAAGACCCCCAAAATTTAACTTTACATCTAAGCAGTTGTAGAAGTTGGACTTAAACCAGTCATTCATTATCAATATCACAATACTTTTAGACCAGTGCTGTGGAATGAGGGCAAGTGGGACTGACCTGAATAAAACCTCAAGAATTTAAAATAAATATTAATAGTAAATTAGGCAATAATGAGATATTAGTGAAGGTTTTAGAAATGAAGAGGTTGTGGGATTGTGGGTACTGGGGGAACATGTGGATTACCTACCAGGCAGCCCAGCAGGACTCACAGAGGACACACCACAGTTGGGTTGGGTCAGGTTTTCCCCCAAAATCAATGTTACTTTAAAAACTTCCAGGTATTTAGTATTTAGCCTTTTTCCAGGCATTCCTCCATGGCAAGTCATGCTCATAAGACAAGAGATTTGCCACTTGTGTGCTTTACACAAAGCACAATGTGTTTTCATAGCTAATGGCATTCATTTTGGAATAACTTGTAATTTTGTAATGATTTTTGTTAATAAAAGCACAATATTGATCCTACTCTAACACCTCACAGGTGACACCCAGAATTCTATCAGAACACCACAATAAAAGCATTTTTTTCAGAAGCAGAAGAGAAACTGTGGGTTTAAAAGGACACCCTGAAACCCGTGGTTTAATAATTATATAACACCATCTTGCAGCTGGATGAACACAGGACAAAAAGAGCTGGTTAGTGCTACATTACTGACTAATTATCCATCTAAATGTCAGCCCTGAGCACGTGGTGAGGCTTTTTATGGGCAAAAGGAATGCTCCCCTATGTCCACCCTGCATATCAGTATGGGAAGACACGTTCACCTTTCCCACTGACATCCTAATATACATTTTAATTCAAGACATTTTGCCCCCTCTCTATTTCACCTGAGAGATGTGGCATGGAATTCCAAGGCAGAGATGCTGGGGGTGTTTTAAGACTTGTAGTAATTGAAATATTTGTGTATTGCCATGTGTTGTGTCCCTACAAATGCATCAATGAAAATTAAGAATAGGGATATTCCAGAGAACAGATGTAGAGCCACAGCATTTTTAATTTTAACTGCTTTTATCATACACAACTTTAAAAAGCAAAGGTAAGGAGCACAACTGGCAACTCTTCTCATGGAAAGGTGTCTCTGTGCAGGATGAAGGGGTGAATATTTACCACAAAGTGCCATCAAATTCTGACACTGATAGAGAAGTGAATACATTCAAACCCAAAATGTCCTTTCTGCTGATGGAAGCAGAGCTGGGCAATGTTTGAAAACACCTTTCTCTCTGCAGGAAACCAGAGCAGGTCCATTTCCAAGCCAAAGACAGGAGCTCCCCAAGGAACAGCCAGGAAGCTGCTCCTGGAACAGTTACCTGGCACAGCAAGGAAAGACTTGGAAACCAGTGGGTTTGAATTCCAAGGAGAGAATTCAGCACACAGCCAGGGGGACCTGTGGGGACACTCAGGACACAGCTCAGCTGGAAAGGAAAATAACCCCAAAGAGAAGCTGCTTTTACAACAATGTGTTTTTAATATTGAGGAACAGAAAGCAAAAGTTGTTTCACAAACACCCCCAAGACTGAGACTGAAAAGGTTCAAGCTTTAAGAAACATCAGCCTGTCCAAATGAGATTAAAAAATTTGAAGAAAAAGGAAACAAAGATAGCACATGAGATCAGCCACTAAATCAAGGCAATATCCAGGAAAATGATGTAGGAAGACAGAGGGAGTGTTCAACTCACCTTCAGCTGGGGGCTCCCTGGGGTTTGGGTCATTGTGGGCTGGGGGGGGTGAAAATGGGCTCAGCTGGCATGTTCCTGTGGTTGGTGAGTAAGAATTCAGAGCCCTCCTTCTGGTCTTCTGGGGGGTTGCATCAGGTGGCTGAAATGAAAAATCCCCAAAAACTTTAAATTAAATGCTAATTGAAGTATCAATACTAATTTAGGGATTTACAGGCCAAAAGATCCCTTTGGTATCAGGGAGAATCTCCAATTTGCTGACAGTTTCAGGGTGTTTTTCCTGCTTGAACAGCAGCCACCTCATTCCTGGATGTGGAGAAAAGTCCTTTAGGCAACTACCCAGAGTAAGTTACTGTTGTACCTACAAGGACAGCATTTATTTATGCAATTCTTCCATGATACCCTGCAAACATTCCAAAATCTGACCCCACCAATTCCTGGTGTTAATCTAGTTAATTAATGGGTATTTTGACCAATGAGGGACTCCTGAAAAACAGGGAATGACCTGTAGAAACAGCAAATACTTCACCCAAAGCAGGTGTGTTTTCTTTATGTCCCTCCCTACCTTCTGTAAAGTCAATTATGCTGCACTTTAAACCTCTGACATGTAATTGAGGCGCTGCAGGAACTAAAACCAGTGCAAACCCACATCCCTGAGCTTCCATCACAAGTTTTTATCATTCAGATGGCCTTTTGTTAAGGTTTTTGCTGCACCAAGACCTGAATGTGGGGGAACCATCAAGGAACTCCTTTTATCTCCTCTGCTTTAAGGCAGAAAGAGAATCCCAGGGAATTTCAGCTGGGCCACTCACCCCACAGCCCAAGAACCAGATGCACAGTTGCAGTCACAGCTGCATTCTGAGCAGAACAAGTTGGGTAATGGTACTCTAAGCTGCTAATTAAATTGCTAATGATTTTTTTTTCTTTTAGTGCCACTGCGGTATTTTGCCACCTTTGTTTAAATTACAAAGAAAACTAGAAAACAATTTAAAATTGTGAATTTTCAACTTGCTAATCATCAGTGAGGCCTCCAAATATGTTCTGCCTGCGAGGAAATCTCTCCCAAATGACCCAGAGGGGGAGATTTCCTTGGAGCTCCTTTGCTGACCAGCTCTTTCCCCAAATTTTCCTCCCCCAAAGCCTGCCCTGCTCCCAGAGCTCCTCTGCTCTGCCTGCAGCAACACCCACCGAGGTGGGAGAGACAATGACCTGACAGATGTCCCAACATGCTGGGACTGGGAGGATGCTGGAGCTGCATTTACCAAAAAATAATAGTTACAATTTTATTTTGATAGTGATAACCGGGGTGAAATTGATGGCAGCGTTAGGGCTTTATTGTTTCATTAGGCCAGATTAGCTGAGGGAGGTAATTACAGCCCTGCCATGGAAATGCCTTTCCTGTTTTCATTTCAATTTTGCAGTTTGTGGGATGCAGATTCCAGCCCTGCCATAATTCCATATTGTTCCATGTACCATTACATGGCAGCACATTTGCTCCCCAGGATAATGGAGCTAATTTCTAATAAATGATTTCACCGAGGAGCTTAACTCATTCAGCTCTTGGGTAAATAGTGATGGCAATAACAATATGCATATTTTTCAAGTGATTCATGCAGATGTTCATTACTTAACAGCAGGCAGTTCTGAGACAAATGAAATACTATAAATTTTACACTAATATTTGTCAGCAGTAATTTCGTGCCTTAGGATTTTCCTACACAACATCTAATCTGTAACAATACAAATGCAGCTAAAATGAAACAGCATGTTTATATATTTTTGAACACAGATATACATACATATTCCACACACCAAAAAATACTTACATTGATTTTTTTAACAGTGTCCAACTTTAATACTCTCTTCACTCTGCAAGAGAAAAACATGGAGAAGTTTTATGGTCATCTAGACACAGATTTCTGGTAGGAACACCTATAATTGATATTTTTAGACAGTTTCCTTTTTAGTGTTTTGCATAAGAACCCAAATGTCATTTAAAGCAAATATATCAGCTGATTAAAATACTGTGTACCAAGAACGCTGCTTGCTCAGAAGGGTTTGCCTAAGAAAATCCTAAAACTCCATTTTATCCTAGAGACAAAACTCCAGACACTGTAGTGAAATCACATGGAATATTCCCTTTCCCCCCAAGACTACAACCACCAAAACCCCTCTAAAAGCATTTCTTTTACATACCTTCTGAGCAAGGGTTGGGATCATTTTGCCATTAGTGGAAATCCTGCATAAAGCCATTTAAACCACACGTACAGCCAAGGTGAAAAAAGTAGTTTTTCCCCCTCATTTTCACTCTTAACATGATTCAGTGCTGCCAGACTATGACTTAGCTGGGGAACAGATGCTCTATGTCTTTACAGGTCCCCAAACCATCAGAAACTCTTTGCTTCCCTCCTTGCCTCTCCTGATTCAGGAACATGCCAAGCTCTCTCTGCAGAATCTGCTCCGCTGAACCGGCTGCCCAGCTGTTAATGGCAACACTGCAAGGGGAAAGCTGAATATTTATAATACTTTAGATGGTGCAGCTGTCTTCTAAAGAGCAGTCATCAAAATTTTATTGAATGCGGGCTCAATGCTCAAAGGAAAGAAAGGTCAACATAAATTAAGAGTGTTTTTCCCAGAGACAACTGAAACTTTTTAAGCACGTTCCTAAATCTTGGTCTGAATTGTGATATAAAACAACAAGGAACAAAAAAAAAAATCTTTGGAAGAACAGGCCCCAAGAAACGTATATATTATAGTGAATTAAACAAGATTTGGGACAGACATCATATTTCAAGGACTTAGTTTCCATCTTGGAAAAGAATGTTTGGTCTTGTAAGGAATTAAGGCGATCTCATTCCATTTTTAAATTTAAGCTACTAAATTAAACAGGAATGGAAACACATCTTTGATGTGTCACTCAGGTGAGGAACTGTTTTACAACCACCTCCATTAAAGAAGGGGAAGAGAATGCCCTCCCTTAAAATAGCCCAGTGAACAGGTAACATTAAAATTAAAAAAGCCTGTGAAATTCTGGCCAAAGGGCACTCCCAGCTGTAAGAGCTTGATGGAATTCTTTACAATGTATTCCTTGTTTAAAGAGAACCCCGCATTGCTCAAGGAATCCTGACTCCATTCCACCTTGCAGCCCATGGCAGCAGAGAAATGTCCTATTGATTAATAGAGAGGATGCTCTGGGGGCCAGGGCATTTGCATGTTGTACCAAGGCATGTGGTGATGGGAGTTTTCATGACTGAAGGCCAAAGCAGAGCAGGATCTGCACTCAGCACAGCTGCAGGATGAAGAAAAATGAGAAACCACCTGAAAATCCCACTAAATTATAAACATGGAGGACATTTCCGGGGGGGAAGGCTGTGGACTGATCAAAGGCACGTTCTTCGGAGTCTGTCAAAGACTGTGGGGAGGAACAGAACAAAATGTCTCTGTGCTGGCCTCTCCAACCCCTGCAAACTCCCCACATGATGGAGGCCAAGGCAGACCCTCATTCCAAGCACTTCAATGTTGGAATGTTACATTGGAAGACACAATTTTAGCTTCAGTCAACCTTTCCTTGCATTTCCCAATCCATCCTACCCAGCAGCCTGGCACATGTTTCCAGCCAGCTGTACAACCTGCAATGATTATTTTGCCCACAATAGTTACCAGGTTAAAGAACTTCATTTCCTCTCCTTTATAATTTATGAATGAATGCAACAGCAGCAGTCATGTCCAAGGTTAATGCACAGAAAACTATACAGATTCATGTTATTTTATTAAAAATACCCCAGAGGGTATTGTAGTGCACTTTGAGGCCATTTCAGTTCGCTTCCTCTTAAGGTTCTACTCTTACTGGGGACAAAAGAGATCTGAGCAGGGTTTAATGCCCCTGGAGACACCATGAAAAGAAACAGCCTGATAGAAAGTGGACATGTTGGGTGTCATGCCCTGGAATTCTTTCCCATAACCCTGCTCCTGTGTGTGTGTCTCTATAATTTAGTCATAATTTATAACTGTAGAAAATCCTATTGAATCATTTTCTAAGTATTAAATCAGGCAATCATTAAGTGCTGCTAAACCCTTTTGCACCCCTGTGTTTTGTATCCTTATCCTTTGCATCCCTGCTCTCCATGTAAGTCACCCTAAATGCATTCTGATCCTATTTTCCTGCATATGCTTCACCTATGTAATAACAGAGCAAACCTTGCCATTGAATTCTGTTAAATAAATTCATATTAAAACCTACTTTATGCCAAGCCCTTCAAGAGAGGTGTCAGAGGATGGACCAGGCTCTGTCAGGGGTGCTGAGCACCAGGACAAGAGGCAAGAGGCAGGAATTGATGTGCAGGAAATTCCACCTGGACATGAGGAAGAACTTTGCTGTGCCATGACCCAGCACTGAACAGAGACCAGAGGGGTGTGGAGTCTCCTCTCTGGAGATATCCCAGATATCTCTGGGCTGATCCTGGAGCAGGGAGGGGACCAGATGCCTCACTGTGGTCCCTTCCAGCCTGACCCATCCTGGGATCCTTTCTCCTGTCCCTGTCCCAGCCAGTCCCACACAGCCCCCTGGCATTATCCCTGGGCTGTGCAGAGACTTGGGATCACAGGCTGGAGCAGGTGGCACAGGATCACATCCAGGTGGCTTTGGGATGTCTCCACAGAGGGAGACTCCCCGGGCAGCTCCACTACCCTCAGCGTGAGGAAATTCATCCTCGTGTTGAGGCCAAACTCCTCGGATTTTAGTTTAAGGCCACTGCTCCTTGTCCTGTCGCTGGCACCTCTGGAAAGAGCCAAGTTTCCTTCAGAAATACAAAATACAGAATGGAGAGCAGCATCCACAGCAGTGACTCCAGCCCAGGGAACCCTCCCCACAACCACTCCTGGCCCCATTCCTGGGACACAAACCCTGGAA
>VZUH01003999.1:82106-118563 GCA_013401175.1 Xiphorhynchus elegans | reverse complement strand
AGGGCCCCATTCCTGGGACACAAACCCTGCCCTCTGGAAAGGGCCCCATTCCTGGGACACAAACCCTGCCCTCTGGAAAGGGCCCCTTTTCTGGGACACAAACCCGGGAAAGGGCCCCTTTTCCTGGGACACAAACCCGGGAAAGGGCCCCTTTTCTGGGATACAAACCCTGCCCTCTGGAAAGGGCCCCATTCCTGGGACACAAACCCTGGAAAGGGCCCTTTTCCTGGGACACAAACCCGGGAAAGGGCCCCTTTTCCTGGGACACAAACCCGGGAAAGGGCCCCTTTTCCTCAGGACACAAACCCGGGAAAGGGCCCCTTTTCCTCAGGACACAAACCCGGGAAAGGGCCCCTTTTCCTCAGGACACAAACCCTGGAAAGGGCCCCTTTTCCTCAGGACACAAACCCTGGAAAGGGCCCCTTTTCCTCAGGACACAAACCCTGGAAAGGGCCCTTTTCCTCAGGACACAAACCCTGGAAAGGGCCCTTTTCCCGGGACACAAACCCTGGAAAGGGCCCTTTTCCCGGGACACAAACCCTGGAAAGGGCCCTTTTCTGGGACACAAACCCTGCCTTCCCCGGGCTTTTCCCTGAGGGGAAGCGCTGCCCTCACGGGTGATCGCGGTGGGGAGGGAGGAAAAGGGGAGAAAAATAGAGGAAAAGGGCATAGAGGTGAGGAAAGGGGAGAGTGGAGGAAAAGGGAGAGATAGGGGAGAGAGGAGAGGAAAGGGGAGAGAGGGGAGACAGAAGGGAAAGAGAAAGAAAGGGAGAGAAAGGGGAGAGCGGGAGAGAAAGGGAGAGAGGGGAAGAAAAAGGAGAGAAAGGGGAGAGAGGGGCGGAGAGAGGGGAGGAAAAGGCGGGAGAGGAAGGAAAAGGGAGCAGAAGGGAGGAAAGCGGAAAGAGCACCAAAGGTGAGGAAAAGGAGGAGAGGAAGAGAGGACAGGGCAGCAGAGGAAGAGGGGAACGGAGAGTGGGGAAAGGGGGCACAGGGGAGGGAAGAGGGGAGAGGGAAGGAGAGGGAAGAACAGGGAAGACAGGGGAGCGCTCCCCCGGCACTTACGACATGTTGGCGCTGCCGCCTCCTCCTCCTCTTCCTCCTCCTCCTCCTCCTCCTCGGCGCTGCCGCCAAACACCGCCGGCTGGGAACGGGAACGGGGCCGGGCTGGGCCGGGATGGGCTGGACTGGACTGCACTGGGCTGGGCTGGGCTGGGCTGGACTCAGCGGGCCCCACACCGGGCCCAGTTCGGCTCGTCGGGCCCCACAGCGGGCCCCACACGGGGAAAGGGGTGGATTTGATCCCCCTCAGGCGCGCTGTAATGTTAGCGCATTGTAATGTTTCCCACAGTGCGTGGTGAATTGTGGCCCTGTCAGCGCCGGGAGGGGATCCGTGAGGGAAAAGTGCCCCTTTTCCAGGCCGTGTGGGCCCTGTGGAGGAGCCGCGGGCAGCAAGGTCAGTGCTGGGGGGCCTGGGGGAGTTTCTGTACAAAAGGGGGGTTAAATATTGGAAGGGGCTTGGAGTGCCCAGGCCTGGAGGTGCCCAAGGCAGGACTGGCCGTGGCACTCAGTGCTCAAGGTGGGCATCGGGCACAGGGTGGGCTCCCTGGACTGGCAGGGCTTTTCGAGACCTAATTCTGGGACTTCATTCCTGTTTGGAAGATGGTTTTTGTTTGTTAGGATCGTAGCAGCAAAAGTTGAAGGTCATAGTTTGGCTGTGTCACCCTCCCCAGTGGAATCCCAGGATGGTTTGGGTTGGAAGGGACCTTAAAGATCACCCAGTGCCACCCTTGCCATGGGCAGGGACACCTCCCACTGTCCCAGGGTGCTCCCAACACATCCAGCCTGGCCTTGGACACTTCAGGGGTGGGGAATCCACAGCTGCTCTGGGCACCCTGTGCCAGAATCACAGAATCCTGGAATTGTTTGGCTGGGAAGGGACCTCAAAACCCACCCAGTGCCACCCGTGCCATGGACAGGGACACCTTCCACCAGCCCAGTTTGCTCCAGCCTGGCCTTGGACACTCTCAGGGATTCAGGGGCAGCCACAGCTTCTCTGCCCACCCTGTGCCAGGGCCTGCCCACCCTCCCAGAGAGGAATTTCATCCCAATATCCCACCCAAACCTCCTCTCTGGCAGTCTGAAAGCCCAGGCCAGATTGCTCCCCTCCATCTGTTTTGTCTGAGGTGTCACTTATCCAGCAGAAGTGTCCCAGCCCAAGCTGGCACTGGTGACACTGTGCTCCCTGGGTTTGTTTCCCAGCCATGGACTGGCAGCACTTCTTGGCATGAAATATCTCAGTTAACGGGGGGCCCGAGGTGTACAAAGGAGAGTTCACATTTCACAAACCAGTTACTGGAAAATTAACATTTATTCTTCTTTGCCTCCTCGACTTTTCCCCCCCAGTTCCATTCTGTGTGTGTAACACTGGTGCTTAATTATAGTGACACCCGTTTGCAGGAGCCAGGCTGTGTCAGGGGGTCCCTGTGGGGTCTTTCTGGGGCCTGTGTAATATTAAAGTGTCAGGCAGGCGGGCTGGGTATTACAAATAGGGTACTTCATCCATGATAAGGATTATTATCTTCCTTTCCCAAGTGTAAAAGGCCTGTATAACTCACCAAGGTGCAAGTGATTTAGGCCTCCTGAGTCAAAATCCAATGAGTCCTGAAGGGGACCCTCTGATGCCGTTGTCTTGTTGCTGAACTTGAGATATTCAATTTATTATACTGGAATATATTTTTCTGAAGTCAACATTGGGTAGAATAATATGAGAGGCTGTTAGAGCAACAGCACAACAGGATTTAGGGTCCCTCTGTGGTGGCCTTCTAAAAACCTTAATCACCCTTGGAAAAAGCAGGAAGCTGCTGTTATAGTTTACTGGCCATTGGTGAGCAAACAGCATCAGTTGCTGCTTGGAATTGTTTTAATAATGGAGGAAAAAAAAGAGTTTCACTTTTTTTTCCAATTGTTTAGTTACATGGGTCTTGTACTTAAAAGGTCTAAGATGCTCAAAGTGTTATGCACATTTATTTTTATTATTTATATTTAGATAATTCTTAGAGGCAGAATTGTGTGCTTAACTTGGCATAGTTGAGGGACTAAGAGTTAATATTTCCCTCCAGTTTTACTGTTATCCATATGTTTTGTTGAGTTCCAACTGTAAAAAGAGAAAATATGGAAAGCAATGGCTTGTTTCACAGATAATGTGAAAATGTGTTTTGATGCTTTGAAAAATCATGACTAAACAATATTATATATAATAGGTATATATTTTATATATAATGTATATTATAGAATATTGCATTATATGATATATATATTATAATATATATTATATGTAGTATAATGTAATATCCTAACCCCAACTTTAGTGTCAAATGTCTGCAAAATACAATAAATCTAAACTTTTCACTGCCAAGGAAGAATAAATAGTGACTAGTAACCAGAGCTCTGGCTGTTCCCATCCCAGATTTAGGGAATGGGAAGGGTATGACCTAAATATTGGGATAATTGGTGCCAGTCTGTGTTTCACAGGACAAGCAGAGGCCTCATTAAGCAGGGAAGGTGCTAACAAGCTGCATCTCTAATTGTGTCCTTCACAGGATGGCCAGCAGTCCTGGCAATAACACATGCCTCTCCGTGCACAAAGCCACACCCCTGGAAAACTCCCAAGGGAAGAAGTCCCAGCATGCAGAGGAAGCAAACTTCTACATGGACTGCAGAGCAGCTTATCTGGCTGTTCTGAAGAGCAGCTTAGAAAACATCAGATCCAGGGAACAGCTCAGCCTGGGTAACCATTTGATCCCTTCCCCTGGGGCAGTGGGTGCTTTACAGCAGGGAGAGCATCCCAGTGCTCATACTCAGGAACTGCTTTAAGGAATTCAGTAGTTCTGGAGAAGGTTTGGACTTCAGGAGGTGGTGGATGCATCTCTTAGGGAATTTGCAGTAGTTTTGGAGAAGGTTCAGAGTTCAAGTATTTTTGAAGACATTTTCCTATTATAAAATATCACGGAGTGATTTTTTCCAAGTTTATAGAAACTGCCATTCCTCAGTTTTTCTTTCCTCAAACCCTTAGCCTTTGTTGCTGGAAGTGGGAATATCAGACAGAGGTTTTTCTCCCTAAATCACCAGTATGAGTGGTCTCAGTTCAGAGGGAGGTTTCTCTACCCCAGATCAAATTTCTCAAGCAAACACACCACCAACTTTGCAGTTTCTGGGAGCTGTAGGATTTTGTGCTGTGTCTTACTGTGTTTGGGAGGTGGGTTTTTCCTTTCTTGGACCACTTCTGTCCTTTATGAGAAGTTTTATTCATGGAAAGCAGCACTATAAAATCTGATTGTCCTTCTGTGCTACCCTGAGTGGAGCTTCTTTCCCTGCAGCAGTACATGAAATTCTACCCATTAGCAGGCACATTCTGACAGCACGTGAGCCCGTGCTCTCCAGGCTCTCTCAGCTGCAATAAAAGTGCCTTTAGAACATCCTAATGATAGTTTGGGATAAGCTGGATTTTAAGTTGGGGTGGTATGAACAAGTGTCATCTCTTTAATACAGGCTTTGGCTTTCATCTCTGTCCATGTGCCACTTGGCATTGCAGCAAGTGTTTGGGCATTGTGGTTTCAAGGTCAACTTGGAGAGGGCAGTTAGTTGCTCAGGCTCCCAATCTTTTCAGAGGTACTTAAGAACTTATTTTAGAATTTGTAAGCATTGAGAATTCCAGAATTAGATTGCATCTTAATTCTGGCATTTCTCAAATGAGAGGTGCCAAATGTTGAGGATAAATTCTACACTAGAGCTCAGGTTTTTGGCAAACTAAGTGGACAGACTTATGTAGAGTAGAAATAGGATCTAATAACGTGTTCTTGATACAGGCTGAATTTTACACTTGTCACTGGAGAAGACTCTTTGAATTCAGGGATATTTTGGTTGAAACTACAACCAAAACTGTCCTTCAGACCCACTTTTCCCCTGGAGTGATCTGGCTTAAAAAATAAGTCTGAACATGGGAAGTGATTCAAGGATGTTTTGAGAAAACTCCTTTAGTGACAGCTGGAATTTATGTGGTTAATGTTGTGTTTTATTCTTCAGTGCTTCAACAGGCTGGAAGAAATCCATCTCAGAAGACCATTAATAAATACTGGACTTCACAAACAACCACACTGAATTTTGATGATTTTTGTGCTATTTTAAGAAAAGAAAAGCCAGCTACAAAAACTGAACTGCTCGAAGCATTTGGAAAAATAGACACAGAGAAGACTGGATATATTTTACATGAGGAACTGTATAAGATTCTGACAACAGTAAGTACCAGAAGAAACTCAATTACCCGTCTTTAACCATTAGCAGAGATTTTGGAAATTGGATGGTAAAACTCTGCTACAGTCTAAGTGGGAATGAACCCAAACTGAGTTGTTTGTTGGGGTTTTTTTATTGCAGAGAGGTGATAAAATGACTGTGGATGAAGTGAACACCATCACTGAACAAGCTGATTTTAACTGCAGTGGCAAACTCGATTACAACAAGGTCTGGCAAACAGAAATACTTGTCTTTGTGTTACTGGCTTGCTGTTATTGACACTGTGAATATTACCCAACACAATATTACCACCTCCATGTGTCTATTGATCATCTTGGCCAGGATCCCAAATGGCCTAAGGACTGAGTTTTGAGCTGAATAAACAGTCCACAGAGATTTGTACATAAGTATAATTTCATAGGAGGAAAACTAGTAAGATTCCTTTGTTTAAAAGTCAGTCTTGAAATTTTGAGAAAGAAATATAAATCATCTCTTCAGTTGAGAGTCACACTTAATTTTTATTCAATATTTGGACCTCCTTGTTGAGTCAAGGCTCCATTTTACTGCGTGACTTGAGTGGTTGCTCTGATTCATGGCAATTAAAATTAATATTGTGCTTGAATAGAAAATGCATTGCATCTACTGTGCTGTCCTTTCCTTGCCCATGGCATTTTTCCCCCTTGAGCCCCTGGGAAAGGACATTCCCCTGAGCAGTTCCTTTGTCTCTGTGCAGTTCTGTGCCCTGTATCTGAGCACCAGGGAGCAGAGCTGCAGCACAGCCCGGGCCAGGCTGCAAGGGGACAGCAGGCTGAGGCTGCAGCACTTTGGCAATCAAGCTGAAAACCCCTCTGAAGGCATCACAGCACCCAGGATCTCCAGGAAAACTGAGCCCAAACTCCCAAAAGGTAAATCTGTTTCACTTTTGGAGCTTTGCTGTTGGGGGTGAAGCTCTGGCTCGGTGAGCACTTGAGTTTTTGGGGGGTTTTTCTCAGTGACAGTCACATAAATATCTCAGCAGAATCTGTTCTCAAATTCCTCAGAATAAGCTCTCAGATTCCTAAGGGTGAATTTTGCTGGCACAGCCCAGAGGGAAAGAGAGAAAATGAATGCTCAGGTGTTGCAATGTAGACAAGTTATTTATTTCCTTCCCAGATCAGAGATGAAACCTTAAACATTTATCAATAAACAACGTGTGTGTTTCAATTATCAAGGCTGCTCCTCAAGCACAATCAATAGGAGAGTTCAGTGTTCTTCCTGGAGTTACAAAGATACTTTAAATCCTTCCCAAACTGGAAAAAGACCACAGGGAACAGACTGGGTGAAATATTTGCATGGAATTTGTGCTGGTTCAAGTTGCTTCAATTCTGGGCAAAAATAAAACAACCATTCTGACAAAACAGTAATGGAGGGAAATTCTCCTCCTCCAGTTTCTCTGTGTGCCTCCAAACCCAAGGTTTCTGATAACCAGCCCTGGGAGTGGGTTGAACCAATGTAATTCTAATTAAATTATAACTAAATATCTGTGTTTGCAGGTGAGAGCAGAGCTCCCTCCAGCCCCTCCTCAGCCCCAGGTGGCAGAGCTGCCATCTGTACCACCCTCAGTGTGGGTGCCAGCAGCAACAGGAGCTCCAGGCTGATGGAGCCTGACACAATGAAGGTATCACCCTGACATGGGGCTGTTTTCCTCCAGGCACCCCTCTTAGTGCATTTGAAACAAGATAAAAATAAGGGGAAATGGCTCCTTCTGCTTTATTTATCCTCAGCCATAAACTACTGAGGGGTTCCTTGATACATTTTATTATTATTAATATTTTTATATACTGTTGGTTTTGCTGACATCTGGTTATTGAGAAGAATTTTTCAGGTGTGAAGGTTTAACAGAACAAAGTGTGGGGGTTTTTTTTATAAATGGAGCCACCGTGGGAGAAAAGGTTTTAATGACTTCTTGAGGAATTTAAAATTTAATAATTGATTAGGTTGGTGAGAACTTTAAATGCTTAAGTAGTCTGAAAGGTTGTGTATCATAAAGCTTTACATGAGAGGTTATTGGAAATAAATAACAGCTCTGTGAGCATATTCAGTTGGTTGGGCATTACTTTGTAAATATGGGCTGTAGCCTGAAAATATTGATTTTTGATTAGACTAATATGCTCTATCAGTATTTTCTTTTAAATAAATCACTCATTCAATATAAATTCCTGGGGGAGAGAGACAACAAAGTCACTCTGCTAAGTCAATATTTGTAGAGTGTTAATATTGATCTTTTTCCTTTGTTTTCCCTTTCTTGACTGAACCTTTACTAGTTTTCCTTCACCAGAAAATAATAGCTGCAGAAATATAAAACATTAACTGGAAACTGCTCAGATACATTAAAAAATGTGCACCTTGAGACTCCTGTATAAAAGGGAAAAAATGGTTATGTCCACACAGTGTAACTGCTGCTGGAGAACTGAACTGATTGTCCTCAGGAGCTACATTTTTGTTTCAAATAACAACTCTGCATTTGTTATGGAACTCTGAAGCCCTTTATATCTTCCACACTGCTATGCAGTGACATTTGTTCTATATTAAAATTTAAAAACGCCCTCCCAGAGGGATTTTTGGCAGTCTGTTTGGGTATCTGGACCTCCATGCAATTGAACCTGCAGTTTCACCTTGTTCAAACATGATGGGTGGGGTGTGAAACCAGCACACACTCACCCAGGGTTCTGCTTTCTGGGCACAAACCAGGAAGAACTGACTGGGAAAACAAAAAAAAAGCAGCTGCAGGTATCAATTAGTATTGATTAGCATCATCCAAACCCTGAAATCAAGCAGTAAACTTGTAAAAGTGTGAGTAGAACTAATAATTTTTATAAACTCGTGTTTTGCAGAGTGCAAGCTCTCTCAAAATCAAATGAATAAACACCCAGGGTGTGTGGGGCAGAATCCAGCACCCAAAAATTCCTCATCTTATATTCACAAAAATGTATTTATTTTCTCTGCTGTTCACCTGTGGTTTGGGGTCAGGAAGGAAACATTGCCATGAGGCAGCTGGACCAAAGCCAGTGTCACATTTCTGACAGAGGAAACCAGAGCCTGGTGAATGTCTCAATTTAAAAACCCTTACAAAATGGGGTGTGTTCCCAGGACATTCATCCATGTGTTTTCTTTTTGTCAGTGGAGCTTTGGGACGTGTTCAGAGCCATATCAGTAAATTTGGGGAGTTAAAATAATAGCCAGTTACAACATCATGTTGACCTGGTGGGCTTCAGCTGTAGCTGAATCCCCATCCCTGAAAAGAGGGATGGAAATGTTGAATTTCTGCAGGGTGCCCTTGGTGTTGGTTTTAGTCAAGACTGAGGGACATCAGCAACAAATAAAGTGTGTCATGCCCTGAAAATGGAGCCCTCTGCTTTAATCACAGGAACAGTTCCTTTCACAAGCATTGCTTTTAATTTGGAATTATGCATCAGTGTGTGGACAATTTCCATAGTAAATTAAACTGCAATAGCCTGAATTCCTTTACAGTGAACATTTCCAACACAATCATTTCCCATTTTAGCTGTTATTTCACAACTTCTGTTACATTTTCAAGTGTCACAGTAAAACCAAACCAGCAAACCACCTTTTCTCTTCCAAAATGTCCCTGTTTGTAATTTGACCTGGATAATTTAGGGCATCTAGCACCACCTTATGCTCTCTGCAAGAATAACAGTTGAGGGTTTGATTTCCTAAAGCTTTGATCAACTTTTTGTCCAGGAGTTTGTCAGGTATTAAGCTTGGAGACTTAAATGAGCAACCAACCACTTATCTCAGCAAGTTTCAAGGATAAATCTCCTTTAAATCTGGTGTCAGGGAGAAAGACCAGGATATTATCTTTTATTTTTTTTAAATATCTTTTATTTTTTTTTAAATCCCAAACCTCCACAGAACAGCAGAAAGTGAGTTGCAAAGTGTGTAATATTTGTCCTTAAATTACTCCATGTTTTCAGCTGTTTACAAATGTAATTAGCAGATTTTGGCACCTGAAATTGGTGTGAGGCTGCCAGAATTATTGGGGTACTGAGGATGGAATAAGTAATTTGGGATTAAGATCGTTTCCAGCTATGTAAAATTGACTTAAGTAGAATTAATGTTTGAATGACAAGTGTTTAGAATAGAGAAATTGATCCTGTGCCCACAAAAATCAGTGGCAAAACTTAAGTCCCTGAGCACCCACTGATCCAAACCAGGGAGGGCAAATCAAGGATGTCTTACATTCCTCAGGCATACAAGATGTCTGTAATTGGTTTATCTCTTTTTTTTGCTAAAGAAACACCATTCTGATGATATTTGAGATTGAAAATTGGGAGCTGCTGCTTCCAAAAAATAAATAACTGAAGTGTGCAGCTGTTTTAGCATCTCAGCAAAGTCGTGGCATCCCTGGAAACAAAAGGACTGTTGGAGCTAATTCTTTTTGTTAGAAAAAGAGAGGTGCTGTATCTAGTGGTATATTTCATGCAGGATTTATTAAATAACAAAATCAATGAGTGTTTCAGAGAAGGTGCTTTTCCCTTGGCCAAAGGTGAAGCCAACATGTACCATTTGCCTGGTTCCCAGGAATGGCAGTGTGCACAATCCAAGGGATGCTTCTACTTGGAAGAAGATGGTGAAATCATCAGCCACAAGTACAGGCTGCACCTCCCTCAGAGGTCCTCAGTTTGTGTTACCATCAGGCCTTTCAATGCTCCCCAGGCAGAAGGTGAGTGTATTTTTATTTCATTTTTCCTCTCCAAAGAGTGAAACTCAGCATGAGACCCACCTGGGATCAGTCAGTGTTTCCCAAACACTGTTGGCTTTGTGATTTGCCAAGAGCCTTCCTCTTGTTGCTGCTTTGGATTTGTTTTTTCTTTAATCCTGTAAAACATTCTACTTTTACAGGACATTGTTGTCCTATATATAGAAGTATCTGTGTGTGTTGTTGAGGAGGGACAGGCACAATACTGGTGTGTAAGGAAGGGATTCCCATCAGCACAGCCATGACCTTTTTAGGGGAAAAATGTCTGCAAATTTTGAAGAAATTTGTGTGGTGTGTAACCACACCTTGGTATTCTTGATTCTTCATGATAGAACCTTTAATAGTCATAATTATCTGTAAGGCAATCACAAGACTTGGAACAATTTCTCTGGTTGGCCCAAATAGGAAAGAAATCCCCATATACAATGGATTGTTACTTTTCATTTTCCATATGATAAATACCATGGAAACATCTACTTTAGGGTTCAAAGACAACCATCATTAAGCCTTTATGTGTGGGATATTTTTCTTCCTAGGAAGATCTTGTTGCTTGGCAGTGGATACAGCTTTGTTTATTCTGAAGGAGAATGAGAGCCAGGAGAATCTCCAGCTCGTGGGCTTCACTGAACTACAGAGCAAAGAGGTCAGCTGGTTCTGCTGTGTCCCTGTTTTAATTGTTAGTTCATTAGGGTGTGTTAATGCTGTGGGGGTGAGAGGAATTCAAACTGTCCCTTGTTGTGTGCACAGTTTGTGGTGGTTCTTGGGAGAACCACATGGGCAGCATTGCTGGGGGTTTATTTACAGGTACTCTCTGGAAACCCACTTTATTCCTGCACCTCCCAGCCCAACATTTCAAAGGCAGTATCAGTTCAAATTTCCTTTAGTTTTCTTTGTCCTTGCCATATATCATTTTGAACTTCACAGTGCACAGAATGTTCTCATCCTCTGGCAGAAATAAGGCAGGAGAAACAGCAGCATTAACTTGTTTCCCCTTTCTCCCCTCCTCTCTGCTGCTGTGTGGGTTTTTTAAATTTTATTCTAAGAGATTCACTAGTTTTTGAAAAACTAGTCTTTGAGGAAAGAGCCCAGCATTAGCAGTGTTCCCAAGTGATTAATCACTGCTGCATGACCATTGCTGGTAATGAGCCTCGTTTGACCACCTTGCCTGTGTTCCAAGAGCAGATGTGTGGCTGGAAAGGGGAGCTTGGACCTGGGATCTACTGGCTGCTCCCCTTCACAACAGGCTGCAGGCTGAAAAAGGGCAAACCACCAACTCCTGGGGAAGCAAAACTGCTCTGCAGGGATGAAGATGGAGAGCTGGCCCTCACCAAAGACTTCCAGTGAGTCACATCCCCAAATTTGGGAAAAGCTCCAGCAGGAATGCAGCTTTTTAAAAGTTGTATCTTCCCAAAACACTCAGATTCTCAAAGGGACTGAGCACTTCCTGACCATGTTGGGAGACAGCAAAGGGAAAAGGAGCCTTTGGAAATAGTTTTGCCTTTTTCATCTTTTAGAGCTGCCTTATTGGATGTATTTGAGACAATAGATTTGGATGGGAATGGGCTCCTGAGTCTGGAGGAATACAACTTCTTTGAGCTGAGGACCAGTGGGGAGAAGTGTGATGAGGAAGCCTGGGCTGTGTGTAAGGGTAAGTTCACTCCTGGACTTAATAAAACTAATCAGGACTGTTAATCTACTTCCAAGCTGTATGTGTGTAATACAGAAAAAAGTATTACTAATATTTTATCCTATTCCAAGAACACATGCAGATATTGTTCTCTTCTCCCTTTGTTTTTTTCCTTTTCCAGTCTCCTGTCCTTTGTTTTGCTTCCTTCTGGTGTGTGTGCCACTGACCTTCTGCTGAGAGAATCCTTCCCATTCCTAATTGTTTTGTAGCTGCCACAACCCCCAGGTTTCCTAATCCTGGATCACCTGGTGAATGACACTGGAACAGGTATTTGTTTAATGCATCTCCTTGGTGCAGATCAGGCTGCTCCTGCTTTCATGTCTCACAAAGAGCTGAGAGGGACATTTAATGAGTGTGGACATGATCCATAAAAATGGCATGCAGAGTTTGTGTGGATTGCCAGTGTCTCATTGTCTCCCAGCCCATGTCATGTTTGACATAATTCCTTGCTGTGACACACCCTGACCAAAATACTTCACATCTGGCAAATCCTACTAATTATTTCTTCCCAAAACACTCGAAGATGGTGGACTTTCTCCCAACTGATGGCAAGCTCACACAAAATCCTTTCCTATAGCTGAGTTTCTCCTCTGTTTCCTCCCTGTCCGTGCCTTTCCACACTTGGACTCTGTCAGGGTGATGTCTCTGTGCCCAGGTAGGAGGGGTAAATATGTGTGAATAAATAAGGGAGGAAAGGGGAACCTGGTGAATGTTTTACCAGCTCATTAATCAGTCAAAAGGGTTCAGACAAATACCATAAATCTTGACACCAAAGTTCAAGCCATTTATTACAGCATCTGTACCCTTAGATAGATTTATTAAATTGGTAATCCCTTTTTAATAATATATAGTAAAGATTTAGCATTGTTATGAAGATGGGAGAACCATTTTTAAAACTCCCTGACACCAGGACATTTCAATTATGTGTTTGCTGACATTAGAGTGATATCTATGATATTCTCTCTAGAGGGGGGTGTTAGGATTACTGGAGTTTTATTGCTTTTTAGGAACTAAGTAAATCATTTCTACATCAAGGTCCTCGAGCACTAAGGGTGCTGCTTCCAGCTGACTTTCATTTCCCAGTCCTAAAATACTCCATTCTGCAAAGCTCAGCCACAAACTTTTAGTGAAAGGGAAAAAAAATCATGATAAACTCTTTCTCTTTGGAAATCTCAGCCTCTTTTGGGTTCCCCAAGGGAACACCTGTTTCCAGGCATTATCCAAAATCCAGAGGGACAGAGCACATGCCTGGGCAAGGTCTTTCCCAAAAAATATTGGAGAGCCCAAGGCTTCCCAATGGCTCCACCTTTTAAACCTTACTAACACGAGTGGGATTTTGACTTTGGGAAGATGAAGGGTCTTTGCAGAGAGAACAGACTTTGGAGTGCTGCTCTCTGTTTCTTTTCCACAGAGAACTTTGAGATGAAGAGGAATGAGCTAACGAGGCAGGGATTTCTGGATCTGACCCTGCTGGAAGCCACGGAGCGTGAGGGGGACCCCAGGGACCTGTGGGTCACTCTGCTGGCTCTGGGCTACAACAAGGCCCTGCAGATGACACAGGTATGAGGCTCACAGGGCACAAAGAGCTCAGTTTGGGTCTGCTGTGAACTGATCCAGGGATCCCCTCCAGACATGGTTAATTCAGGGTTGGCACTGTCATTTTCATTTTCCTGTTCCTTAGGATAACACTTGGATGGCTGCAAGAGGAAACCTTCCTTTTGCCTCCAGGATTTTGGGGGTTGGAGAGGAAAGTTATCCCTGTTGAAAGGATTCATGCTCCTTGCTGGGGGAAGTGATGGCAATCTGTGACCTCTCAGCAACCTTAGGAAATGCAGGACTTGCTCTCCTTAAAGAAGTCACTTTCCTGGCACAAACCACAACAGAAGTGGATAAGAGAATTTTCTGCACATGATTGAGAATTCCTGGTTTTCAGACACGACTGTTTCTGTTGTTGTGGATTTTCACAACAGTGTTTGAAGGTGTTTAACATAAAATTTTAATGTAGAGGCTTGGGGTGACACGCTGTGGACTTACAGGGCCAGGGATTATTTTTCTGAAGTTTATGTACACTTAGAGATTTTATTTTATTAATTTATTTTTACAGAAATAGTATTGGGTTTGGTGTTAATAGTTCTCACTGAAGAAAGAGGATCTCTTTAGTGAAGATAAGAATTAAAGAAAGCATTAAATGTGCAGATAATGAAATAATTTAAATTTCATTCCCAAGAAAAGCCTTTTAGGATCATAGTCTGACAGTGCCATTTAACTGTATTTAACAGGTCAGTGTAGTCACAGTATAAAATACCTGTGTGAAACAAATACACGCAGACCCCAAACCAGTCGGTATGGGAGCTACTGGTTCTCTCTCAGTGAAATCCTTGGGTCTAGGGGAGTGATTTAATGATGAGCAGTTCCTGCTTTTCCTGCAGACTGAGGTCGGCAGGGCCCCTGCAAAGCTGTTCTTCTGCATTTCAGCCGCGAGAGGGAGCGATCTGCCAAGAAAGGGGATTTTGGGGAGGTTTTCAGCCAGTTGGGAATGCCAGGAAGGGGTTTGTGCCTTAAACCAGCTGAGGTTTATGGCTGCAGCCTTTGCTTTCCAAGGGACAACATTAATCTGAAATTCTCCATCTGTTAACTTGTGCCTAACACTTTTAATTCCTTGATTTCCACCAGTGTAAGAGTGTTGTTTTGGGAGCACTGAGCCCCTAACAATTAAAGACAGAGCTTGAGGAATCCTGGTGGATTCCAGCAGCCACTGGAAAGGGACTGAGGTGCTGTTACCCTGTGGAAGAAAATGCAAACACCAGGAGTAACATTGCTTAATAAAACATTGCAGGTGTGTTAAAGCTGTGGGGAGTGGCACAAACAGCAACAGTCAAAGAGATAGGTTCATCCCAGACACTGGAATACATTCATACTTCATTTTAATTCCTGTACATTTGGCTCTCCAAGGGAGGGCTTGCTGTGTCAGAGCTGAATGCACCAAACTGCTTGTTGAGTGGCATTTGTCCTGAGCTTCCATTTGGTGCAAAAGATTGCCACAGCTCTCAGGTTTGGCATATTTGGTGTTCAGGGCCATACTGACTAAAACACCTGAGGGGAAGCCCAGCAGGTGAGGTGATGCTTAACCCCTGTGTCTCCCATGGCAGGCGTGTCCCTTTGTCCTCGCTGTCCACGCCGAGAGGTGCAAGCCCCGGCTCAGAGCTGTGTGCCTGGAGGCTGGGGGCTCCCAGCTCAGCAGGGCTCTCTGCAGCTCTGTGCTCAGCAAAGAAGAGGCCAGAGGCCTGGATGGCTCTGACAACATCCTGCTCCACACCTACAAGTCAAGCAGCAGAATCACTTCTGTTATTGAGAATAAGGTATGGCCTCAGACCTCTGTGTTAATGTCTGTTATTGCAGTTCTTCCTGCCAGGTCATATTTGAGTGTTGGGTTTTCTGGTGCCAGGTTTTACATTTATTTCATTAAAAAAAAACCCCATGTGCTCCTTTGGACAAATGACTCAGACTTGTAAAGATCAGTGTTCTTGGAAGGGAGAGATTATTATAATGAGGCAACCAGTTCTAGGTATCATATAGGATCTGAATATTTTTGTGTTCACGTTCCAATTTTTCAATATTTTGATAACTGGAGACACAATATCATCATAATCTGAGAAAACAAGCACTAAGAACTGGAAATGCAATTACAGAAAGAGCAAAGACCACAGCATTTGCAGTATTTAATGTTTTCAGTGTCCACAGGAAAGTCAAAGAGCAGTGATTTGCATTGATTGTGTTATGAATTAATTGTTAACTGGTTAGTCTTACAGGATTATTGCTAATCCAAGCTAAGAATTGTAAATCCAAGCAGAAGTTGTTGGTGAGAGGCAGAGGTTTTAAACCTTTCTACATAGAACATAATGAATGTGCTGTTCCTGCTCAGTCTCATTTGTATCAGGAACTGTGAGTGAATCAAGAGAGCTCAGTAAGATGCTGAACTTAAGGTGCTTTAACTCTTCAAAGATCACAGCAAGAAGTGTGTTTTTAATAGGACAGACATGCAAGAGGGGATGGGTTGGTGGACTAATATTAGGCCTGAATGCTGAGGCTCCTGGAACTCTGGCTTTAGATGTGCACTTTGCCCTTTAGGGTGGATATTCCAGGGTTGTTTATATGTTTGGGATATGTCAGAGAAGGAGATGAGGTCTGCACTGGGGCAGCTGGATGCTCTCTGTTCCCTCAATGAGTCCTAAATGACTTCTGACAGTAGGTCTGGGCTCTGGGGGTGCAAAGGCACTCTTGAAACTGTTACCCCTCAAAGAGTATCCCTAAAGCCTTTCTATCCTGTAAAACAGCAAATTCAGAGCAACCAAGAGCAATGTGTAATTGTTACAGAAACAGCACTTACCCAGTAACACTTTTCCTGGTTTTTCTCCTGCAGTCTGAAAACAAAGTGATTATTCATGTCAACAATGAGCAGAGTAAGAACTGCCTGAATAACAGGGGACTTACAGTTTTTGCTGTAGAAGTGGCACCAAAATCCATGATGGTAAGGGGGTATTTTTATTATTATTATTGCTTAGCCAACTTAAAATCTAAGCAATAAGAAAATGCTGTGACATCTTTATAGGTTCCTTTTGTAGGTCTTTTATCATGATAAGGAGCATGTGGAGAGTGACATCTTGGTAGCCAGAACAGATCAGATGTAATTCTTGATATTTTGCTATAAAAGCTCTTAACTGCTCAGTTTTTCACACAGGGGCCTGTTTCAGTTATCCATTCAATACATGTACCATTTACTAGTATTTTTAATAATCTCTTTCTAAGGCTGTGTTTTCTTTTTATTTTTCACTTGGCAAATTTTAATCCAATATATTGATACCTGTGAGAAGCAAACCAAGCATGCACTAATCAGAAACAGCACCTTAGGTCACAGTTCTCCAAACCCCAGCTCTTTCACCCCTGTTTTCTCTCTCCCCTCCAGGTCTGCCAGCACGTGGTGCCACTGAATGAGCAGGAGGAGTGGATTTATAACTGTGTGCACTCCCTTGTGCATTAAACCTTCAGGATTCAGAGCTTGGGAGCATCCAAAAGAACCAGGAAGGGATTGGGCAGCTTCCACACCGTTTCCAATCCTTGTGCTTTGCAGAGTTTGATTTCTTAAAGCCAAGGAATCACATATTTCTGGTAGCACCTATTCCTGCTAATGGCTGTTAAGAAACACGTGTTGTGATAGATTGGGGATGGAATAAGTCTAAAATCCTTTTGAGAGAGAGATTATTGCCATGAAAACATTAAGGCACAACAAAAATTAGTGCTGTCCAGTAGCAATACAACTGACAGTTGTGATATAATTGTGTTTCATAAGGGCTGGTTTCCCTAAACATGCTCTAGTTTTCCATAACGTCCTGTAGTTCCATCCCAGGCTGGAACTGCTTCACTGAGTTAAAACTTACTCTGTTGAATGGGTCTGGTGGGTTCCTGATTAAACATCCTTGTGGTTTTGGTGTGAGGATTAAGGGGTGGGGCTCAAGATTTTATTTTGCCTCTCTCCTTTTTTCTTGGTCACTTACTGATAACTCATCCTGCACTTTTTCTGTAATTACTGCCTAATTTTATGCTCTTTTATAGAAAATAAAGTCTGCCTTTTTATATGCAATAAGGAAATATTATGATTTGAGGAAAATGAAGGTTTGTCTTGGCCTCTTGACTGTTAACAGCAATTAATTATTTCCAGGGTAGCTGAAATAAGGAGACTGAAGTGCACCAAGTTTAGGCTGCAACAGCAGTGAAAACCAGCTTTAAGGTACTAAAATTATTCATCTTATTTTTCTGGTTCCTCTCAATGTCTGTTAATGTGGAAAAAAAAAAGGACAACCCTGCCCACTGGATGCTTAAAAAGTGTCTGAGTTTAAAATAGACATTAAATGTACGTGACCTCATGTGGAAGGGCAGCAAGGAGTGTTGCAAAGCTATTTTTATCTGCCAGAACTCCTGCACTCTGCTGGTTCTGTGCTGTAATCTTACACTGGGCAAGTAAATGTCAGTGCCAAATGTCAGTGCTGGGCTCTGATTCACACACTGCAGCCTTTGGTGGCCAGGCAGGTTTCCTGGTGATCTTTTAGCTTGCCAGTTTTTCCCCATGGCAAGTATTGCAGGGGTGTTTTCATTTTCAGAACTGTCCAAAAGAAGTAGAAGTTGAGGCTGCACAAAGGGTTGGTGATTTCTGGCAAAATCTGTGGTGATTTCTAGCAAAATATTTGGTAATTTCTAGGTCTGACTGAGCTCTGTAAGTGCTGCCTCGGGCAGAGTGTGGGTAATCAGAAGTTCCCAGCTACATGTCTAAGAAGTAATTAGGAATTAATGAGACACATTCTGCAGAATAGACATACAAAGTGAGCACTCCATTGTTTGCATTTCTTTTGTTTGTAAAATCAGTCTCTTTTAGATGTGGCAGGAATTCATATGCAACTCTCTCTGCATTTTAGGAGAGGAATGGTTAAGGCTGAAGGAAGTGCTTAGCTGAGAAATCACTGCACGTGCAAGGCTTGGTTTTGCTGCAGGTAAAAACCATGGCACAGCAACAAGGGAACCTCCTTTATTTTCTGAATCCTCTTGCTGCCAGGAAGGGTTTAGTTACCCCAGTTTTAAAGTGAGAACATAGGCAGGCTCTCCATGGCAGGTCCTGCCTTTCCTGCCCTGGAGGAGGTGAGAATAGAGATCCCAGTTGTATCTGCAGACTCTTTCCCAGTTTGCTCCAAGTCCAGGTGCCACCAAGGCATAAAAACATTCCAGTTTCTCCTTTCAAGGCTGAACACAAGCACCAGCTTCCTTCCTTCAAGGGGAGAAAAAGTGTCTGGAACAGCTGTAATTTCAGTTTCTGGAATGTTCCCTTCTGAGAACTGGATCTCTGATAACAAAATTCAGCTTCTTCAGGGGTTTGCTGACACTGACCTTCCCTGCCCACTCTTCTGGGATACTGGGGGGGGTTCCTGCTTGTGTGGGGTGGTCAGCTGAGGCCAGGGCCTGTCTGTGGGGTCTGTGGTGACATCCTGCTGGGACATGGAGGGAGCTGGGGGGGCTCAGCCTGGAGAAAAGGAGGCTCAGGGGGGACCTTCTGGCTCTGCAAGTCCCTGCCAGGAGGGGGGAGCTGGGGGGGTCAGGGAACAGGGACAGGAGGAGAGGGAACAGCCTCAAGTACACCAGGGAAGGGGCAGGTGGGACAGCAGGAGGAATTTCTCCATGGAAAGGGTGGCCAGGCCTTGGAAATGATGGAGTGCCCTTGGGGATGTGGCCCTTGGGGACACGGGTCAGCGGTGGCTTAGGCAGTGCTGGGGGAACAGTTTGAACTCGATTCACCCTAAAGATCTTTCCCAACACAAACCGCCCCAGCGGCAGGACGGGGCACCCGGGGCTGCGCTGCCCCCTCCCGGAGCCGGGCAGGGCTGGGCTGGGATGGGATGGGATGGGATGGCGGGGTGTGCGGGGCTGTGATTGCGGGAGGTGCCTTTAAGGGGCGGTGCGGGGGCGGGCAGGGCGGCGGGGCCGGGCCGGTGCCCGCCGTGCTCCCGGAACTGTGCCCGGCTCGGCCATGGTGCGCATCGAGACCGTGCACACCAAGCCCTACGGCGACCAGAAGCCGGGCACCAGCGGGCTGCGCAAGCGGGTCACGGTGTTCCAGAGCAATGCCCACTACACCGAGAACTTCATCCAGAGCATCCTGGCCACCGTGCCGCCCGCCGAGCGCCAGGACGCCACGCTCGTGGTGGGGGGCGACGGCCGCTTCTACATGAGAGACGCCATCCAGCTCATCGTGCGCATCGCCGCCGCCAACGGGGTAAGGCCAGGGCGGTGGGACACCCTCCCTGCCTGCCTGCTTCCCTGCCGGCAGCGGGACACCCTCCCCTCCCTCCTTCCCTGCCTGCCGGCAGCGGGACACCCTCCCCTCCCTCCTTCCCTGCCTGCCAGCCAGCCTGCCTGCCGGCAGCAGGGACACTTTCCTTGCCTCTCTGCCAGCCTGCTGGCAGTGGGACACCGTCCCCTCCCTCCCTCTCTGCCTGCCAGCAGTGGGGACACCCTTCCCTGCCTGCCTACTTCCCTGCCGGCAGCGGGGACACCCTCCCCACCCTCACTCCCTGCCTGCCAGCAGTGGGACACCCTCCCTTCCCTCACTCCCTGCCTGCCAGCAGTGGGACACCCTCCCTTCCCTCCCTGCCTGCCTGCCGGCGGTGGGAAGACCCTCCCTTCCCTTCCTCTCTCCCTCCCTCCCTCCCTGCCTGCCTCGGAAATCGCTGTGTCGAAGTGACTCTGTGAGTGACACGGGCTGCACAGCGCCTGGTGCGGGCAGGGACCCCCTTGGCAGCCTGCGAGCCCCTGCAGAACGAGAGGGATCCCTGCCCAGGGCGGGGGAAAGCACAGCTGTCTGTTATTCCTCCTTCTCTCGGGCCTTCGAGGGGTTCTCCAGCAGAAACACGAAGCGGGGCACGGAGTGGCACAGGGAGAGGTTTGGAGGGAGCAGCGTGCCCTTGTGAGACACTGGAATGCCTCTGGCTGCTCGGGATTCATCCCTGCTGCTGCCTCGTGGTCCTGTCACTTGGGAAGCCCAGCAGGGAGGGGGATGTTGGCAGGGAGAGCTGCACTGGAGCTGAGGTTGTAAAGGGAGGCTTTTCCCTACATTTTGTCTTTTCCCAATGAAAAATATCCCCGTCTCCTGTGGCACCAACATCAGCAGCAAACCTTGTGGACCAGGAAGGAGGGAGTGTGCTGAGGATGCTTGGTGCTCGGGGTTGGACAGAAGGTAAAACCTAAGAGTTCCCTATTTCAGCTTCCCAGGTGCCTCAATGCCTTTAAATACCTGACTTCTTAGGAAAAGAATTACCAGTTTGGGATCCCTGCCGCCTTATAGCATAAAGAAGCAAAGAACTGGTTTGTTTGGAGTTTTCTAAGCCATGTAGAAATTTGGCTTTTGTGGTACCTGGTTCCACATCCCAGCATCCCTGAGCAGCACCAGCCTTGCCCTTGCCCCTCTGGAAGTGATGGATAGTGCAGCCTTCCCTGATGGAAAAGCAGCAGCCACTGATTTATTTATTAGTTCTAGGAAGGGGTTGGATCTGGAGCACGCAGCATTCATGCCTGACTGCACACACAGACAGGATCCCCGTGGACCACTGTGAATAAGCAGACTGGGAAACTTCTTCTCTGGGCTGCAGTGTTGGTGCAGGTTTCTGGATGGGCACTGGGGGCTGGTGGGGTGTGGCAGCTCTCCAGGCACTGAATTCTCCCTCATGTGCCCCTCAGCTCCATCCCAGAGGCAAGGAAAGGCCTGGAGGCAGGGCCATGCTGGGTGTGAGGAGGTGTTTTGGGAGGCTGTGCAGGCACTCACGTACAGGCAGGGCTGCAGCAGGGGCTCCCAAGGGCTGCCCTGGCCAACAGCAGTTTGCCTGGGAGCATTTTGTCCACTTGAATTCAGAGTGCTGGCAGAGAATTTGCTCAAAAGGCAGGGAAGATGGGAGGTAGAGGCAGAAAACGTGGGGAAGAATGTGTGGCTTAATAAATGAACAGGAGAGAAAGCCTGACTAGGGAGCCAGAGGAGGTACAGGGGGTGATCTGCAGAGCTCAGAGCCACTGGAAACCTGATATATAGTTACTGGCAACACTGGAGCTGTGTGAGACACTGCAAGTACTGCCAAGCTCAGGAATGGCAAACCCCTCCAGTCCCAAGAAATGAGGTGACTAAAAGGACAAGGTTTCTTTAGAAAACACAGCACATCAGTTCTCAGTGTTATTTTTGTGCTTGCCTTCCTGTTTTGCACTGGTTAAGGGATGCTTGCTGAGTGGGTTTTCCCTGTAATTGCAAATATTAGTTCCCTGGTGGAAATGCTGAGTGATACAGAGCAAACAAGTGCTGGAAAACTGCATTTCTCCTCCTAGGGATTAAGAGGTGACTGGATGAATACTTTAAAATCCTGTGGTGTTAAGATGTGGCTGGATGGTCCTCCTGAAACACAGGACCACAGCTGAGGATTGTTACTTTTACAAGTGAAAGGAAAGGATGCTGAAGTGAGTTTTAGTTTTGTCTCCACCTGGAGTGGTTAATGTGTAGCCGAGTAGTTATTTTTGACTGGCAACAACTCAGTTTGTAGTTGTGAGATTAAGGGGTGTTTATCTTAAGTTTACCTTTGTATAAGTAAACTGAGATTGCTGGGTTTGCCATTCTCAGTTGGCATCCCTGCTTTGTTTTGGTCTGTGTGCCAGGTTTCCTGGATGTTATTCTCACTTAGCGAGTCTGACTGTTTAATTACACAGATAAAAGCTTGAAAACTCCTGTTGGAGCATCCCACGCCAGGAGAATTGTGGCAGTGCAATAGCTTTATTTCAAAAGCAGTCAAAACCTGTCAGAATTGAAGCTGGAGACCCAGATCTGATCATACAACCAGCACCAGGTGGATTCACTGACACTGTCACCTGCTATTCCACAAATTTACTGTGCCCTTGGCTCCTTCCTAAATAAACACTTTGCCAAGTGCTGCCAAGTAGCTGGAAGGTGTTTAGAATGCCAGGCAGTGCTTTGCATGCTAAATACTGCCTGGCTTTGTCCTACAGCTGCAGGACAGGGGATTTGAGTGGAAATGCTGCTCCCTACCCTAGGAAGTTTGGTTTCCTGGCTTGGCTGCTGTTAGCCTTTTCCCCATTCAGTTATCCAGGAAAACCAAGTGTTTAAACTCTGTAGCATTGCCCAGCAGCTCTTTATTTGCCACTGCTCTACCTTGGCAGCTCCCTTGGTGCTGTTCTGCCCCCAGTCCAGTTCCCATTGAGATCTTCCCTTCAAGTGAAAGCTCCTGGTATTAAAAATATCAAAATAAAGGGATCATAAAGCAAGTTATTCCAAAAAGCAATCCCTGTGTACCAGAGCTTTATGCAGTGGTGCTGGATCCTACAGGCCAGTGAGAAAAACCTCAATTTCTGGTCTTTCTAGAGTTCCTGTTTTTCTCAGAGGCAAAAGGGGGAATTGAGATGTGATAAGTGAAGGAAGGAAATAAACACCAGTTGAAGGTATGTCCTGGCTGGAGGTGATGGTGGGTTTTAGGAGACAACCAGTGCTGCAGCAGCTCTCACAGGTTGCAGGCTCCTTTTACACCAGCTTAGCCTCTTTTGGCCTGTAAAGTTAATTGGCTTATGTCAGTTTACAGTGGAAGGTGATTAAGGCAGTGTCAGGTTGTCCAGTTTCAGTGCCTCTTTGGAATTTTAAACTGTACACTAATGAAACTCCAGCTCAGAGAAAGAGCTAAGGTGCTTTGCAGTTAATCTCTGCCAATCCAGCAGGCAGAGTTGAAATTCATCCTGCAGGGATTTAGCTGTAATCTCTGGGACAATGCCTCTGTATAACCAGAGCCCTCAGCTCTGGCTGGGCTGGCAGGGTGGAGGCTAAAGCCTTCTCTTTGTCAAGGCAGGGTTTGGGAGAGGGAGCTGGGCTGGAGAGCTGCTATCTGTGTGTCTGATGCCAAGTCCCAGCTCGAGGAATCCACTGGGAGGGTCCTTCCCATCCTGGCATGGTTCTGAGTTAGCCAGTGTGTGGATTAATGTAAGCTGGAACATACTTTAGGAATAACCATAAATAACATAGCAGTGAGAAGTGTGAAGAAGGCAGAAGGAATAAGAAATGTCATATGTCCATAGTAAATATTCATGGCACAAGCTGTAGAGTAACACACTAAGCAGCAGATCTGATGAGCACAGGGCAAAGACTTGGCAGGATCATCTGGTTATCCAGGAAAACATCATTTCTAGAGTTTAAAATCAGGTTGTATAAGTGAAAGCCTGGAAATAGTCTCACCACAAACTTAAATCCTGACCTAGGGCACCACTCTTGGAGAAAATCCAGTGTGGTTGGGGGAGACACCAGCAGGAAAGGCCTGAGGTGATGTTGGAGGGAAGGAATTGGTGGCTGGGAGGGTGGGCAGGCCCTGGCACAGGTTGGGGCAGAGAAGCTGTAGCTGCCCCTGGATCTCTGGGAGTGTCCAAGGCCAGGTTGGAGCACCCTGGGACAGTGGGAGGTGTCCCTGCCCATGACAGGGTGTGGAATTAGATGGGCTTTGAGGTCCCTTCTGACCCAAACCAGTCTGGGATTCTGTGAGGTGGGACAGGTGGGGCCAGTGAGGAGGGAATGACCTGAGCCAAGGGATGGGGGAGCACAGAGAGGCTGCAGGGAACAAGGTGACATTGTTCTCTGGCGTGCTGGGGACAGGGCAAGAATTAGAAGGGTTGGGTCAAATGTTGCAAGGCATTTTGGAAGCTTAAGGCTAAAAAAGGAGTGTGTTGCCTTGGGAAGTGAATCTCTGCCTGGGAAACCTTTAAGGAGCATGGTTTGAGTAGGGTCATCCCTGCCTAAGGGGATTTTTGGGGTTCAGGTCCTGGTTTCTAAGAGGATCCAGGGATAGGTGGTGTCTCAGCAGGCTGGGGCCAGAAGTCCTGGAGCGTTCCTGGGTCTGCCTGAGGCAAACCAGCTGGGATCCCTGCCCTTTCCCTGGTGCAGGGCCAAGACAGCAGAGATAATATGCAGATTTGGGTTTGCATTGAAGGGCTGACCTTTGCACAGCAAGTTTCTCAATCGTGGTCACTGGTGACAGGCCCTACCAGTGTGACAAACCTGGAGATGGGGCTTTCATTCCCAGCCCTGCTGGGGCCTTTCCATGCCCCCCAGTTTGCCTCCTCACTTTAACTGGGATGCAGAGCAGGAACAGAACAGGCTCTTCCTTCTGGACTGATTGGTGTGGATGTGTTGTTGAGATGGTGCCAGGTATTTCCTTGCCTCTCCATAATCTCTGCAGCAACTTCCAAACCTGGCATTTTAATTCATTCTGGATAGAAACAAAGAGCTTTGCTGTTGGAGCAGCTCTCCTTGTATGGCTAAGAGGCTTGCAGTTTATTTTCCTTGGGCTCCAGTTGTCCTGGCAGTGCCAAATGTCACAGCAGTGGCTGCCTCCACCAGAGTCTCCTCAGGCACAAAGTGCCAGGTTTTGGCAGCTGATCCTTGGGGTTTTCAGGGCTCTTGGCACCCTCTTATGGCCAATGTGCAGGGACTGGAGCTTTTCTGAGGGCAGGAGTCAGGGGGATGGGATTCTGTCTCCAAGGCAAGTCACCAAGTAAATATGCAGGGATTTTACTCCTTTTGTTGCCTGGGCTTTCCTGCTGTGTGTCTTTTGGACTAAGCACAGCAAAAGGGTGTAAGGAGATGATGCCTGTCAGCAGCTGGGTACTGTGAGAAAGTCCTGCAAAGCTGGAAAAGAAGGGTTGCAGCTACACACAGCCAAAGCTCAGGGGGCTGGGGTGGTTTGCTGCAGCAGAGAGGGCACTCCCTGCACACAGAGGATTTCAAGTGTGAGGAGTTGTCAGGAAGAGGGTGATGAGCTGTTTGTTTGCTGTGCCAGCTCAGCAGGAGTTAAACCACAGCAAGGAGGATGTCCAGCAGGTGGAGGGAAACACTTCCAGCTGCAGGGCTAGTTCTGCACTGGAGAAAAAGTTTTCAAAAGCAAGTTATATTATATTTCTGGGTGTTTGATCCTACACCGGTTGTGGGGAGGGAGCTGATGACCTGCTGAATTCCCTTCCAGCCTGTGAGTGATCCATAACGATAATCCCAGCAAAACCTCCCAGATCAGGGATCTAATGACCCTTCCCCAGTCCCTGCCCCACTCCAAAGGTGCTCAGAATCCACCTTTGGTGACCTTTTCCACCCCTGAGTCCTCTGGCAGCCTGTGATCCCCAACCCCTGGCCAAGGATTTAGATTGTCCCCAGTAGCGATGGAGATGTTGCAGGAGAGCCCTGGGAGCACCAGGTGAGCACCCCAAACCCAGGGCTGTTGTTACACTGTGCTTTATATGCACTATTTTATATTTCATTTGACAGGATGTGTTTCACTTTGTGTGCTCAGATATTTCATCCTCCTCCCCACATTAATTTGATTGCTCTGTCCAGTCCACGTGCACTTTATCACACACACAAATTCCAGCCTTCCCCAGGCCTTTTCCCTGCCAGTAATTCCATGGGCAGTCACAGGAGCTGGGAGGTGGCCTGTGCCCTCCTCCTGTCACTTAATGCCACGACATTTCACAGGGGCACCGAGTTCATCTTGAGAATAAGAAGAGAAAGAGCTTGCTTAGGCCTTTTCCTGCCAGGTGCAATTTTGGGAGCTGGACTGTGGGTTCTGTGCCACTAGAGGGAAACCTGTGCCTTTGCATGGGAATTCAGGGAGCCTCAGGCTGGATAAAACACAACCCAGTTGTTTCTGGCTGTGGATCCCAGGGAATCTCGTTGTTGTTTGCAATACAGATTATCCAGCTGGATTTTAATGTACAAAACAGGATCCTGGGGACATGGGTTAGTGGTGGCCTTGGCAGTGCTGGGTTAGTGGTTGGACTTGGGGATCTCAGAGGGCTTTTCCAACCTTTATCATTCTGTGATCTCTTTATCCTTTGGAAGAAAATGTATCAATTAGTGGAGCAATGACAGAATGAGCACCTTTGTAAATCCTCCCAGTTCAGCTGAGTGCACACCTCCTTTCCCCTGCTCTCAGTAATGGGGCAAATGGGGCCATTCCAAAATGTCTGTTCTTTAACTGCTCCAGTAATATCCAGAAATTGTTTCCAGCAGCTCAGCCAGAGGACTCTGAGTGTTACTGAAGAGATTTGGGCAAAAGTCTGATTTAGAATCCCAGGATGGTTTGGGTTGGGAGGGACCTTAAAGCCCATCTCATTCCACCCCCTGCCATGGGCAGGGACACCTTCCACTAGCCCAGGATGCTCCTTTCCCACCCAGCCTGGCCTTGGACACTTCCAGGATGGGGAGTCCGTGGAAGAAGATGCTTCACAGAAGTTTCTTGGTCTCTGAGTCTCTTCTGAACGTGCTCAAGCTGTTCCAAAATGAGTGTCTTTGCTGGCTGCAGTTTTCCCAAACATTTGACAGCTTTTTGTGGTTTCCATCTTGGTGAGACTTGTTGGGGGTGTTGAGTTGAGACCATTGCTCCTGTGGCTTTGCATTTCCCACTGTTCCTGGTGGAGAACATGCCTGTGTTTGAGGGAGCAGTCGGGGTGTCAGGGCAGGAGCTGCGTGAGCGAACGGGAGGTAACAGATCCCTTCCCTTCCATTTTAAGAGTGACCTTTCCCTCGCCAGACTTTGCTAAATGCCTCCAGCAGGATCCCTCTGGAAGGTTGCCTCCTGAGGACCCGGTGTGCCAGCCTGGCCTGGCAGTGCCCTGTGGATGTGCTGGGCTGGCAGAAACCCTGGAGCAGCACAGAGCAGCGGGAGCTGAGCTGCTCCCCTCCCTGCCCCTGCCCTGGGGGAGCAGAGCCACAGGGATTGAGCTGCTGGGCTCAGGAATGGCCAGGAGCTGTGCCTGGGGAACCTGCAGATGATACAGGAGGCAGAACCCCTTTCCCAGCCCTGCAGGGAGGGCTGGCAGCGTGGAATTGTGTGTGCTCCAGGACACTGATCCTCCCTAGCCAGCACGGCTTCAGTTACAGAGCCCGCCGTCAGCCCGAGGCTCAGGGAGCTATTTTTGGGTGCCCAGCAGCTTCCCCGAGCTCCTGTCTCATAGGTGGGCCAAGGCTGGGGCTCAGTTTTGGCATATTTGGCTTTTTTAAATGCGTTTGGATGAAAAAAGGACATGGAAGACGCTCCTGTGCCCGTGCTGACCGTGCCAACAGCTCCTTACAGCGACCAGAGACCGGGAACCAGCGGCCTGCGGAAGAAGACCTTTTATTTTGAATCCAAGACAAACTATCTGCAGAATTTTATCCAGAGCATCTTTTTCTCCATAGACCTGAGGGATCGCCAGGGATCTTCTCTGGTCGTTGGAGGTGATGGGAGGTACCTCAATAAGTCTGCAGTGGAACTGATTGTCCAAATGGCTGCTGCCAACGGGGTTGGTAAATGCTAAATCCCTAAATTCCTGTCGGGGTGTGGCTGATAAAGGCAGAAATCTGTAATAAATTAGTCCCTCGGAGAGTTAATCGCCCCAAAGGCTTTGTTCAACTGCTGGAGTGAAGTTTTTAATGGAAACCCAGTTTGGTAGCACAGAAATTGGTGTTTTTTCACTCTAAGGGATGCAGTTGGGTAGAGAATACACCTGGAGGAAGGCAAATAAATACTGCTTGGTGTTTGTGTGTTCCTGTTCTGTGTTTTGACAGCCCCAAGCTGGTGGCACCTGTGGGGTTTGTAGTCTTTCTGTGAGAGTGTAAACCCCTGACACTGTTCAGGAATGAAGTAACAGGGAGAGCCACTAGAGTGGCAAAGGAAAAGGTAAAACATGGTTGTTTCTTTCTCATGGGGTCTAAGTTGTGGCTCCAGGAGCCTTTGAGAACTGAAATGAGGGTGAGCAAGTGAGTGGCAGCCTTTCTATAATGTCAGTTGTGCTGGGGTTCTGTGTTTTGGGAGCAGGACAGGCTTGTCTGGTTTTGGGACATCACGATTCATGCACTGCAAGGCTCTTGGGCTTTGGGGTTTTGTCTTTGTTTCCTTCTGCTTTTTAAGAAGGAAAGGCTCTGCTGTCTGTCCTGGATCTCTTGTTATGCTGAGACACCTGGCTTTTAGGAATTTGTTTGCCAGAAGAACTTACCTGATTGGAACAGGGCAGTTCATTACTGGGGGAGGAATAAAGGCTGCTCCTTTATTCCCTGTGTGTGTCTTGGTGGCCTCTCAGTACAGCCAGGGTGGGAATGTTGCCTGGATTGCTTTGAAGGGCTGTAACCCAAAATTGCTGCACAAAGTGGGTCTGTTTGGAGAATTCCATGAAAGGTGTTTCTCCATCATTCCAGCCCTAGGTTTTTCTCAGAAGAAATTCCAGAGAATGGAAAAGGATTGAGTGTAAATTGTTGAGTACATCTTACACTGAGCAACTAGTGGTTACCACAAAGAATCTTTAGCACTGGAAGGGTGGGGAATGACAGCTGAAACCCTCTGGAAGCCAAGGAGGGTCCTGAATCAGAGAGCAGCTCCTATGGAGACAAGTGTTTCTTCCTTTCCTTCCTCACCCTGTGGAAAAGCTGCAGCTCAGGTGTGTGTGGAGGACAGGCTGGGGAAGGACTGTGATTTGATGGGTTCATCCAGCTCTGCTGTGGCTCCTACCTGCTTTGGGAGGGAAAATCCCTTGTTCTGCCAGTGCACAGCATCCCTTGAGCTGCCTGCAGAGCAGGGCAGTGCTGCAGGTGAGCCTTCAAGGGAAATGGGAATGAGGGGTGAAGTTTCGGAGAGGGGGACACATGGATTCTCAGTTGAACTGAAGGAGCAAGATCTGGAGTCTGGAATAAAGCACAGGGCAAGGTGTGCTGGCTTGTACAAGAGAAGGGAAAAGCAAAAGCAAAGCCTCTGTGGGTTGTTCCACTTCAGAGAAACGTGGGTGTGACAAATGAGTGTGATGAGCCCAGAGAGCCCCACCAGAGCTGCTGTCCCAGCTGAGGGCAGGGCCTCACCCTGGGTCTGTAAAGTGCTCTTTCACATTTATGCTCTGTATTTGCTGGAGGTGCAGGTCTTTTTGCAGCTGCTCTGTGGCAGCTGTGCCATGGAATGACTGGTGGGCAGCGAGGCTGGGGCTTAGCACCTGGCAGTGCCAGGGGGCAGGAATCACACTCATCCCGTGCCCTTGGCTCAGCTCCCACGGCAGCCCTGTGGTCGGGAATGCTCCTCATCCCTGGTTTGTGTCAGGTTTGAATAGAATCCCTCCTCTTTTCTCAGCCTACCTGGGTCTCATCTCAGCTGATGCACAGCCTGGTGTGTTTTGAAATGTCACCTCCTGTGGGGGCTGTGGTGAGGAGCGTGTTCTTCCAGGGTTCAGCCCATCCTCTGGGTTGTTCCATGGATCCTGGTTGCTGTGCATGGCTCAGCACGTTGCTCTGGATGCAATCCCAGGGATGTTATGGAATTCATGGGAAGGAGGTGTGTTCTCCACTGGAAGACTCTGCAGCTGGTCCCACGGGAGCAGCTGTGATGTCCAAGTTTTGTGTTGTTTTGGCTTCTCCCTGTCCCACTGTGTGTGTTTTGAAAGCAGAGTTTGAGGCCACATCCAGAGGGGTCTGTTGGTTGGGTTTGGGTTGGTTAGAAACAACCAAACCACCCCGAAACAGAGCTCAGCCCTTCAATGCAGCGTGTCCCGAAGGAAAACGCTCCGAAGGCACAACAGCTCAGAGTTGGATGCACCATGAGAGCTTTGGGAGCCTCCCAGGAATGAGAAGGGCCATCCCCACAGCTCCCTGGGCTTTGCTGGCTGGGGCTTTGGGCCTCAGGGGGGTCTGTGTTGCAGATTGGGCGCCTGGTGATCGGGCAGAACGGGATCCTGTCCACGCCCGCCGTGTCCTGCATCATCCGCAAGATCAAGGCCATCGGGGGCATCATCCTCACAGCCAGCCACAACCCTGGCGGCCCCAGCGGGGACTTTGGCATCAAATTCAACATTGCCAACGGAGGTGAGGCCACTTGGCTCCCCCTTTCATTTGTTTCTTTCCCCAAACTGCAGATCTGCTCCCCTCATCCCCTGGGGTTGCTCTCCCAGGAAAGCATTTCCAGCCCCTGTTCTCCTGGGCTACATCCCTCTTGCAGTCAGATCCTGTACCCATCTCCTCTCCCAGGTCCTGCTCCCGAAGCCATCACGGATAAAATTTTCCAGATCAGCAAGAAGATTGAGGAGTATGCCATCTGCCCAGACCTCCAGGTGGATTTGGGCACCATTGGGAAGCAGCAGTTCGACTTGGAGAACAAATTCAAACCATTTACAGGTAAACATGTTCTTTCCTCTTGGAAAGGACAAGGAAATTTGGGGTTTCTGAGGACAGACATGGCCATTCTGATCCCTCATTATTCACTGCATACTCCAAGAACATTGCTCCTGCATCCTGGCATGGATTTGTTTTTTGGTTTGCCCTGCATCTTGCCTTGTGTAGGCACTTTAATTAGATCAGTTTCTGTCCTACAGAAGTTTCCACTTCAGAGGGGAAATCTTGATCCATCAAACTTCACTAGAATCAAAGGCTGTTTTGTCTGCAAGGCAAACGTGTACTTGGAAACAGTCACCTCTGCAGTTAAAGTGCATTTTCCTGATTACAAATACAGTGTTTGATCTTGTAACTTATTTTTTGCCACGGTTTCACATATAAAAGCTCTCCCTGTGAGTGGGAAGGCTGTTACCTTTCACACGTGGCTTCTGTCTGCCAGCAGTGAAATACAAAAATGCATTAACAAAAAAGACTTTTGGAAAAAAACACTATGTTTTTTACCATCTCCTGGTGATTAAAAACCAAGTAAATAAAAAGATTACATATATATTCCCCTTTCCCTTTAATCCCACTCTCCAGGTAAGTGAATGGGATTAAGCCTCGTGAAGGGAGTCCAGGGAGCTGTAGGTGGGAACAGAGTTTGCCTTAAGGGTTTTGTTGGTGCATTTGCCTGTGACCTGAGTGGCAGTGAGACCCTGTAATTAAATTCTTAATTAAGCACCATTATTCCTGCCTTCATGGACTCCTTCTGTGGGGTGGCAAAGGCTTTGTGCACTGAGGACAGTTCCAGGCTCTCAGGGCTGGCTCCCCTCCTTTTGTTTTCCAGTGGAAATTGTGGACTCTGTCGAAGCTTATGCCAACATGCTGAGGGGCATCTTTGACTTCAGTGCATTAAAGGAGCTGCTTTCAGGGAAAAACCACCTCAAGATCCGCATCGATGCCATGCATGGAGGTACCCAGGGCTGGGCCTGGGGCATCCTGGGGGGCTGGGTGTCCCTGGGCTCTGCCACCCCTTCAGAGGGAGAGGTTCTCCCTGCAATTTAGAGCCTTCACTTGTAAGGCTGACTTTTGGTTTGTAGCATACTGGATTTTTCTTCTTGCAAGCAAACTTTCTATGTCTTATTTTCTTTTGTCACATAGTGTGTTTTGGGGGTTGGAACGAGATGATCTTTAAGGTCCCTTCCAACCCAAACCATCCCAGGGTTCTGTGAAGTGTCAGGGCTTGGGCATTGCCCTGGGGCAGAGGTATTGGTGCAGTTTGGGGGATGCTGGCGGGCTCACCTGTGTCAGTCAGCACTTGAGAGCCAGAGGATGAAGCTGTGAGCAAAGCTGCCCTCACTTCCCATCACTCAGGGCCCCGTGGAGGTCACAGCCCACAGATGTCTGAGTGCAAAAATGGGACCATTACACTGGTTTATGTAATTCAATATATCAGCCAAGCTTGTGAATCCCTTTCACAGACATTTCTGGGAGCACCCTGGCTTTCTTAGCACCTTGTTCCTCTTGTTTCCAGATCTGTGGAGATCCAAACATCCATTCCTATGCTCACTTATGTTTTGGTCTGCATTACTGAGGGGCTTTTCCTGGAATGATTTGGGTTGGAAGGGACCCTAAAGCTCATCTCATTCCACCCCTCCAAGCTCCAAGGTTGCTTCAAGCTCTGTCCAACCTGGCCTGGGACACTTGTAGGGATGGGGTGGATTTTGATGGGAGCTCCTGTGCTTTGGGGCCACCCCCCACCCGAGCTGAGCAGCCCAGGGGTGGGTGGTGTCATGGCTGGTGCGGACCTGACCGAGGGCAGAGACAACTCGTTTCTCTCTACATTTTGCTGTGATAGTTGTGGGCCCTTACGTGAAGAAGATCCTGTGTGAGGAGCTGGGAGCCCCAGCAAACTCAGCTGTGAACTGCACCCCCCTGGAGGACTTTGGGGGCCACCACCCCGACCCCAACCTGACCTACGCTGCCGACCTGGTGCAGACCATGAAGACAGGAGAGTATGACTTTGGAGCTGCCTTTGATGGAGATGGGGTAAACCAGCTGTCCTGGGGTCACTTTGGAGGGGTTAATGCCCAGCTGATTTTCAGCAGGGCACAAAGCCAAAGCCCTTTTCCCTCCCTCTGTAGTGGTGAGTGGAGTCAAACCACTTGCTGCCGTTTGCCACTGCGCACTAACTGGCTACTGTGCCAATAAAGAAGTCCAAACTGCCCTTAAATAACTTTAAAGGCTGTGAAAAACCAGCAGGAAGGCGAAACCCTGTGCAGGTGTTTCAGAGCTGTGTATTTACTCCATCCCAGCCACAACACAGCCGGGAGCTGTCGGGTTTCTGGGCAGGGAGCAGAGCTGATCCCCTCTTGTCCTCCCCAGGACCGCAACATGATCCTGGGCAAGCACGGCTTCTTTGTGAACCCCTCTGACTCGGTGGCTGTGATTGCTGCCAACATCCTCAGCATCCCCTACTTCCAGCAGACCGGAGTGCGGGGCTTTGCCCGCAGCATGCCCACCAGCGGCGCCCTCGACAGGTACCAGGGGCTGGCACCTATCCTGCCCCCTCGGGGATTTAGCATGTCTGTAGTGGGGAGTGTGGCCTTGGTCCAGGGGGGTTCCAGGGGTTAAATCCTATGGCAGAGCTGGGCTGTGCTCCTGGCTCTTTCTCTTCTCTGCACGTAACCCCACACAAATAATCCTCCCCACCTTTTCTTTTGCCCCTTAAGCTGGGCTGGCACAGGGCAGGCATTCCTGCCCTCTCTGGGGTTTAGCATGTCTGTAGTGGGGAGTGTGAGCTTCATCCAGGGGGGTTCCATGGGTTAAATCCTATGGCAGAGCTGGGCTGTGCTCCTGGCTCTTTCTCTTCTCTGCACGTGACCCCACACAAATGATCCTCCCCACCTTTTCTTTTTTCCCTTAAGCTTTATAGTGATAATTTCTTGGTTCAATGTTTTGAGATGCACAGCTCAGAGTTGCTGCAGAAGAGCTGTGTGTTTGTACCTGGCCTTTAAATGCACAGCCCAAATGTTCCACTGGGATAAAACAGGATTCCAAAGCCAAGCAGTGGCGTTCCCTCCCAAGGGAGGGGCTGGTCCTGCAGCATCTCACCTGGGAGCACAGCTGGGATGTGACTTGGCCTTCTTACCTTTGCAGGGTGGCTCAGGCTACAAAGATTGCTTTGTATGAGACTCCAACGGGCTGGAAGTTCTTTGGAAACTTGATGGATGCAAACAAACTGTCTCTGTGTGGAGAGGAGAGTTTTGGAACTGGTAAGTCAGCGTTCCTGGGATGAGCCAGGGGGGTGTTATTCCTCCTCTTGGCTCTTTATTCCTTACAGCTTGGGATTTCTCTCTCATCTGTAGTTGTTAATGCCTCTGAAATAATAATATATTAAAAGAGACTTGGAAGAATGAGGGAGGAATGAAACCCAGTGCAGAAGGTTTTGTGAGGCAGGAGCCAGTTCTCCTCCAGTTCTGCAGGAAGGCACGTGGAGACATGCAGGAAGTCTGAGGGCCTCTTTACTAGCCCGGTCATTGAGTCTGTGGGGATTAAGTGCAATGTTAAATGTATTTTTCAACTCTTGGTGGCCAGGAAAGCCTTCTAAATGTTTTCATTTCTGGAAAGAAATATGGTTTGCAGCATGGAGTTTTATTAGGGAAGGTTTCAGGTCACTATTAAATCTCTGAGCTTAATAGGGCCCTCATTTTCCTGCTTGAAAAACAAGGTATGATTTATAAAGTTTAAATTAACACTTGCCTTTGAACAGTCTGAGCAAGTTATTGGGTTACTGAGAAACAAAGTGAACATCACAAGGAATTTCTGGGGGTGTGCAGGGAAGGCAGAGGGAGCAGCTTTGGTTAACATCCCCACTGGGGAGAACTCAGCACCCCCTTCCTGCACAAAGGCTGTTTCACCTGGCCTGAACTCTCCTGAGGTCTCCTTTCTCCTGCTCTCTGAGGAGCTCTGGGGGGATCTGCAAGGCACAGGGTCCTGAGGGAATTTAGGGTGAGTGATTTCACACTCAAACCTTGGGTGTTTTCATTCCAGCACCCCAGAAAAACCTTCTAACTTGTGTGTGGGGGTGCCTTAAATCCCAGAATGGCTGAGGGGAAGCACTTTGTGGAGCTGGGGTGTCCCTTGACAGGAAAGGATTCCCCCAGCTTTCCTGGGCCTGGGGAAAGGGCATCTCAGGCTCTGGGTGAGAGCAGGGTGCTGTGTAGTGCTCAGTGGCAATATCTTTGCAATCAAATGCTACTCTGATCCACTGGATTTGGCCTCAGGTTGGATTTTGGGAAATGTGGTATCTCTGTAAAGAAATCTTGGAGGAAATCGTGAGTAAAGAAAGATTGTTGGAGCTTTGCCCTGAGTGATTTCAGCATGTGCTGAGTTGATATCCTGGGCCTTGGCTAACAAGAGGGCACTGGTGCT
The DNA here is from genome assembly GCA_013401175.1 of Xiphorhynchus elegans. NCBI lineage: Eukaryota > Metazoa > Chordata > Aves > Passeriformes > Dendrocolaptidae > Xiphorhynchus > Xiphorhynchus elegans. The sequence continues at coordinate 83,673 of VZUH01003999.1, read as the reverse complement.
TCAGGAAATAAACCAAAAAGCAGCAAATGCTTTCCAAATTCCTGGAGCTGCAGCTGGGAGGTGGCCTGAGATGAGCAGCTCTCCAAAAGGGCTGTAAAAGCAATGGGCTCCCTGTTTCTCTCCATGCCCCAGCAGGCAAGGGACCACATCACAACCAGAAGTGGCTGATCCCATTTGCAGCAGGGGCTCAGGGAGGGCTTTGGGATTTTGGCCAGGCAGCATCACATCCAGTGCAGCAGTTTGGGGGGACAGGAATGTTGGGCTGCCCCCACAGTGCTGAGGGGGTTTGTCCATCTGGCAAATGCACTTAGGAATGAAACAGGGAATGAAAAGGGGTGAGCAAGGTTGGCTGATAGGAAGTTAATGAGGAGTTGTTTGGAGCTGGCCAGAACGTGAGTGTTGAAGGGGAGGGAGGTGAAGGAGCAGCCAAAGAGACCCAGAAAAAATTGAAACAAACTGTGACCTGGTGGGACTGGAGTCCAGGAGCAATTAGAGTAATGCAACATGACAGCATTCCTGCTTGCTTCCTTGGGTATTTTATTCCAGCAATAAGCTGATACATCACATGGGACTGGTGTTTATTTAGCATTCCTCTCCATCACCTCTGCCCAGCTCTCTCCTCCCGGGGGGATCCTGGGGATAATTTATTGCTGTGTCCACAATAGTGGGATTTGTGCAAAGCTCCCCATAACCTGGGCCCTGCCCCCAGCCTTTCCCACAGGGTTCCCACTCTGGCACTCCTGCAGAGGGTGACATGGCAGCTCTGCATTAGCTCCTTGGGACTTCTCTAAGACCTGTTTGGAGGTTTTCCACAGTGGAAAGGAGAGAGCTTTGCAGCTGTGGGCACAGGAGCACCACTGTGGGCTGGGGGTGTTCTGGGCCATTTGACCCCGTTTAGTTTGGGGGGCTGTGCAAGGTGCAGCCCCTCTCAGGTTTCCTGTGCCATCCCAGCCCCCTGGGGTGCTCCAGGCAGTGCCAGCTTTGGGGCAGTCAGGACTGAGAGGCACAGACAGGCACAGGGAATTCCACCTGAACACGAGGGAGAGCTTCTTCACTCTGCAGTGACACAGCACTGGACAGATTGCCCAGAGGCCTGTGGAGTCTCCTCAATGGGCACAGTCCAAAACCTGGACACATCTGTGTGCTCTGGCATGGCCCTGCTGGAGCAGAGAGTTGGCACCAGATGAACCACTGTGGTCCCTTCCAGCCTGGCCCATCCTGGGGTTCTCTGAATCCTCCTCTGTGCAAAAGAGGGGCTTTCCCAGCCCCTCCCTGCCTGGTGTGTGGAGCTCTCCTGCTCTCCACAGGTGGATGATGTCTCTCCTTGTCCTGCTGCTTTCCAGCCCCGTGGCTGCTGCTCTCTGGCCTGCTGCCCTCTCCCTGTTTTGGGGTAATTCTGGGGTTCCTGGGCTTTGGTTCCCCAGGAGGGCTGACATTTCCCCTGGTGCTGGGCCAGGCTTTGTGCTGCTCCCTGTGTGCAGTTGGCAGACAGAACGGGGCAGCTGCTGATGAGGTTGATGTTCTTCTTCCTGAGCTGCTCCTCTGCATTTGCCTTTTCATTTTTTTT